>JACEEZ010013612.1:82500-92267 GCA_016584305.1 Chionoecetes opilio
AAAAAGTGAGAGGGAACAGAACATGCATCGTTTTCACATTTCTACCGGATCGGGTCTGCCCGATTACATCAGGATCGGTCCCCAATCAATAAGGATAAAGCCTTTAACGAACCGCCCTATGCAGTGCTATGCGTGCTACGCTTTGGCCCCGGCAATAAGTTTGTAAAATCCTCTCCTCGCTGTGGGTGCTGCCTCGCGTTGGGATCACATGACACGCTGACTGTAGTCAACCCCCTACTGCTTCCACTGCCGTGATGCTCAACGCCACCGAGTTCTCGATAGTGTGGGAGAATACAAATTAGAAGAAGACATCCTACAGTTTGGACAACTCCCAATTTATCGTCTTTGGGAGCGCCAAAAGAGAGCTTGATACAATACAAACAGGCTGGGGAGGAAGCAGGGACCTACGCATCCGCGATGGCTGTCTGCTTCTTCAACTACGACTCCTAATCAGCCTGCTGCAGCTCCTCCACCACATTCTCTTAAACCAAATCCATCCATCCACGTGAATAATAGTTCTCGCTATTGATCTGCGCTTCTGTGGAGTCTGCCTGATCCTCTCATAATGAGCCTCCAACCACTTCTCGTGTAGTGCATGCCGCACACGGGAAAATTATAACAACAGTGACTCCTCCTCTAAGACTCCAAAACAACATCTTACTAAGGAGTCTCACAAAGCGAACTCGCAGTTCCAATGAGTCCCTTAGAGTCAGTGGGGGTCCCCTCCGGCCTAAAAATCTTCAAATGCTGAGCAAGAGGGGATGGAATTGAAAAATACACCTCCTGTAGGTATGGGAGTACTGACAATGACTCCAAATATCAATGCCCCTGTTACCACCTACTGAAGCGGCTAGCGCCACAGCTATACATCACGCTGATTGCGAAGGTGTTTGCACAACTTTATGGACACACAAGGAGTGATACCATGCTACTAAGCATCTGCCAGACCCTCGTCGGAGTAATCAGTAAATTCTAGAATAGTAAAATCGTCTGACAGTAAATCGCATCCCTTGGTGGGACATATACGGTATCTAGCTACTTGCCCGGGATCTCGTGTGCGACTCCGATTACACCCCGGATATATACAACCGCCAATCAACATCTGGAAAAGTAAGGAAAAGTAGTTTACCTTCTTTCTACAATACAGAAAAAAGATGTTGGATTTCAAATAGCGCAGCGTCTACAAGCCGTAAGGCTTCTACTGCATCATCTTCACGCACGAAATAACATCTTCATCCTCCAATGGAATACTGTCACCCGCTGCAATCACCCTTGCAGCTGTAGCAGGTCGTATCCATCTGCCAAGACCTACCTGTCCTGCTCATATATCTGCCTCCCACATGCGACATACCTCTCCAAGATCCTTGAGGATCTTATCCGCCAGCTTCCCCGTCCCCATTTTTTCTCCCTTGGAGACATGAATGGCGGCATTTTCTGTGGGGAGTGAACCAGAATCGCGCGGGATTCTCTCGTAACTTTTATAGATGAACACAACCTAATATATTTGACACAGGAGAACCTACCACTTCCATTCGCAGAACGGGAACTTGCTGCTATTGACCTATCACTCGCAGTCCACAGGTCGCCCTCAGACTTCTCATGGGAGGTAGCTGATTCTCTTGACGAAGTTACCATTATCCCATACTACTTAAAGCAGTGTCATCGCCCCCTTCCCGATGTCTCCAAATGGTGCCCTCTCTTGTGCAGACTGGAGAGCTTTCCCCAAAAGGCTTGTGTTTTGTTTAACATCATATAGATGACTTCATGCAATCGATGAGGCCGTAGATTACTTTGTGTCTCGAATCCATTTTGTCAACCTAGCTGAGCATATCCCAGCACTCTGGCTCTTTCTCTCGCCGACCTGTTCCGTTGGTGGGAATCAGGACTGTACGGCAGGCGAGGAGTCACTCCCGCCGTGCTAGGCGTCAATACATATCGCGCCCACTTTCAGTAGACCTAAATATTTTGTTCATCAGGTCAAGAGCTAGATCCGTCGGTATGAAGGAGGCTCGTCCACTCCTCTTGGAGGGCTATATAATACGACTGTGCATCTACCCCGGTGTACAAGGTTTGGCAAAGGTGAGAAAAATGAAGGGAAGTTTTCTCCATCCTCCCCTCCAGTTCTATCGTTAATGGAGACCCTATGGCCGATCCCTTGACTGTAGCAGAGGAATTTGCTTCCCATTTTGTGTCAGTGGCGCAGAACGAACTTGCGTCCTCAAGTGCTAGGGAAAGACTGCGACAAGAAACAAATCATGAGATTTTTTCATCTAGAGGCGTGGGAATCTTACAATGCTCTTTTTTACACCCTCGTGAGCGTTGGTAAGCCATGAGGTTTGCGCTTGACACTTCTCCGTCCCAAATATATACCATATGCGATGCTCCTGTCATCTAAGAGATGAGGCCCTAGATTTCTTGTTGGCATCTATAATAGATATGGATTGCAGGAACCTTTCCCAAGTAGCTGGGGTGTGGCGGTGGTGATCCCGATTCCCTGAGCCTTGTAAGGTGACCCTCACTACCGACGAATTTCGCCCATATCACTAACTTCATGTGTGTTGTAATTATTCGAGAAATGGTAAATAGTCTCCTTATATGGTTTTTTGGAACGGGAAAACACTTTTTTCTCCCGTTCTCAGTGTGGATTCCGTAAGCATCACTCACTAGGAAGGCGCTGGGATTTTTCCTTAGAGTCATCCATATGATGGGCATTTGCCCTCTCGACAACACATGTGACCATATTTTTCGACCTTGGAAAAGGCTTACGACACAGCTTGGAGACACTGTATTTTGCAGTCTCTGTAGAGTTTTGTACTAGGAGGTCGTTTGCCTGTGTTCCTCCAGAAGTTTTCTAGCCAACCGGTTCTGTGAGTTCGAAGTTGGCAACTACTGTCTTCTGAACACCTGTCTTCCAGTTGGCATCCCCCAAGGCAGCGTGCTTGAGTTAGCTCTGTTTTCGCTGTGGCCATCAATGATAATTGTTGATGTACGGCCAGAGGGGATTATTAGGACATTATTACTTGGATGTTTATCAATCTCTTTGTTGCTGCTTCCAGGATGTCGGTTGCAAAGACCCTCAAACTTGCTATTGATAAGTTTGGTGAATGGACGACGAATCGTGGCTTCCAGTTTTCTCCAACGAAAGACTGTAGCGGTTCATTTTTGCAGAACCATGGGATTCATCCCGACCCAGACCCTGTATCTTTACGATAAGAGAATACCATGTAGGAAGAGACCCCGTTTTTTCGGACATCATTTTTGGACAATAGACTGACGTGGGTACCTCACCTTCGTTGCTCTCAAGACTGACTGTCTCCGAACCATGGTCACTGAAAGTCGTCTCGCACACCAGCGGGGAGCTGATCGCGCTACACTCCTATATCTTCATATATCACTTATGCACTCCTCACTATCCTTTCGAAGCTTGATATGGATGTGAAGTGAACTCCTCTGCCACACCACACTCGAACTGCGATGTTGGATTCGGTACACCATGCCTGGTGTCCGTCTGGCAACCGGGGCGTTCAGGTCATCTCCCATCCCAAGTCTATTGGGGATGCTGTGTCCTCCCATTAGATCTCAACGCCATCTCCCCTCATGTTATGATGTGTGGTATCGCCTCCAAACTCCTCCCTGACTCAATAATCTTGCCGTGCTGTGTCTCGTGATTCAGGATCGAACTTACCGGCCCCGACCCGAAAAGAGGCTTACCAAAGCCCCTTGGTTTTCCGATTAAAAAGCTATTATGGAGACCTATCCTTCCCTTCTTTACGGATATGCCCGCATTAAAGACCTACTCAGTCGGGTCCATGCTTCCGTCTCCCCAAGTGTCCTTCTGCAAAAGCCTTCCGCCTCAAAAGTGTCGTTTAACCTACTCAGGCTGAGCGTGCCCCAGTTTTTAGAACACTTTTGCAACACATCAGGTTCTGTCCCTGTCTTTACTGATGGTGCAAATCAGACGAAGGAGTTGGATACGGTGTCGTTATTCCCGTCGTTTAACAAAGCGTCCAGCCTTCCAAGTGTTTCATCTGTTTTTACGCTGAAATAAGTGCTATTTTAATATGCTCTCGATGGCTATTCTTACTCTTCCGGATGTCGCTTTTAACAATTGTTAGTGATTCTTGTAGTGCTCTTTCAATCACTATGTAATTTAATCTCCCCATACCGCTGGTCAATGCCATCCTGGAATGGCTTTATCTGCCTCAGAGTCGAGCCGACTGTCCAGCTTTTGTTGGGTACCGCACATTAGGTTTGCCGGTAAAAATGAGGAAGCTGATGCCTTTGCAAAAGCTGAGCTCGAAAGACCGCTCTATTAACATTTTGCAAGTGCTCGGCTACGGACCGTCCGCTCGGAATCCATAGATCGTTTCCCAACAGTTGGCAGGAACGTTTGGGATTAATATAGGGCAAAATAAACTACGCACCATCCGCAAAGTATCGAGGACTGGAGCTACTGCGGTCTCCCCCGGAGATGGGAGACTGGCCTTGGCACGATTGCGTAATTGTCACACATCTATTCACATGGGTTTTCCTCATGAGGGGGGCCACCTCCTTATTGTGTGATTGTTTGGTCCCTTCACTGTGGGCGACACCTTGCTGGTACGGAGTGTCCTAGTTCTTGGGGACCACGTGATAAATTTTGTCCCGGTGTCGGGGGTCGACCGGTGCCTACCGTCCTCGTCCCTGGGCGTTTGGAAGGAGGTGTTTCTCTCCGGGACATGAAGTCCATTACTTTATTGAGAGGGATGGCCTTCTGTTTATGAATGTTTTTTAATATTCACTTATTATTGCTTTTAATGTACTATTGTTCTTCTATGTATTTTGTTATTTTCAAATTTTTGATTCTATCTTAATTTTGTTTTTTGAATATTACTTTTAGTGTATCTTATGTTAAGCGCGTGCAATTAACCCCGCAGTGTCCGCGCCTTAAAAATCTATAATCTCGCTCTCTCTCTCGTCTCTCTCTCTCTCTTCTCTCGTCTCATTCTTCTCCTCTCGTCTTCGTCTCTCATCCTCTCTCCTCTTCTCTCTCATCTCCTCTTTCCATCTCTCCTCTCTCTCTCTCCTGCCTCTCTCTCTCCTCTCGGTCTCTCTCTCTCTCTCTCTCTCTCTCTCTCTCTCATCTCTCCTCTCTCTCTCTCTCTCTCTCTCTCCTCTTTCTCTCTCCTCTGCTCTCTCTCTCTCATCCTCCTCTCTCCTCTCTTCTCTCCATCTCTCTCTCTCTCTTATATTTATGACTAGTTGTGGATTATTATTATTATTATTATTATTATTATTATCATTACATTTCACTTGTTTATATATCTGTTTACGATATGGCGACCCACTGAACAAGAGCTTGCGACCCAGTACTGGGTCCCGACCCGTAATTTGAAGAACCCTGACCTAGCGAACGACAACGCACTGGCCAAAATTGCAAATGTTTCAGTGTGTGTGCCGTGCGTCGTGTATGTGTGACTGGGCCTTTATGTTTCCCTTTAGACGCACAGGTCAACGAATCATCCCAGCAGTTATCAGCCTATTGTTTCAGCCACTCTGGTCACATTATGATGGACAAAGGTACAACAGTTCGGGCTTCTGACTATCGACAATGAAAATTTAAAAATCAAGATGTTTTGGTAAACATAATAAAGTCTCGCTCCTCCTTGACGAGGATTTGGACATATTGCATTGGATCATTTGTACCTCAAAAAAGGGATATAAGATATTTTGAAAGTTTTAATTAATTACACTGGGGAACAATTTGAAAGAAAAACAATTGTTGAGTTAGATTTTTGAGCTTATTTTGACTAAAATTGGCATGCTGATTCCAAATCTGTAGTCAGTTTTTTTCTAGCACGTCAAGTTTTTTCTCCACAGCTTACCTCCAGATAAGCAAATTCCACTTGTGAGCGTAGTAAAACTTGCCAGCTGATTACGATTTGACATCATCGAGAGCTAGGTGGCAACTTGTTTTGTGCGTTACAATTGAACAGTGTGGTGGAGGTGTGTTGGCAGCTCCCATAGGTCATTACTATCAATATCTTGCAAACAGACAGCTAGGATAGTAGGACTTAGAGGAATTTGTTATGGCTTTTTCTCTTAACCTTTAACATCATAACCATTGTAATTTCTATTTCGTTTTATGCGGTTTTTTTTTGTTTTCAAAGTTGTAAACTATTCCAGCTTAGTGTTTTATTTACTAGGTATATATTTCTTTTGTTTCGATCATGTCTGCTCCTGCTACGTCTCGTCCGTAAATGCCTAAACAACCCTGACTCCTTCTGCTATATATGTGTAGTTTCACCATTCAAGTCAGAGGGCAAGCATCAGCGTATTTGTCAAACAAAGCATATTTCGCATATTTTTAAAGTGAAACTCGGGTGGATCAAGACAAGCTATGGCCGCCTTCACAAGTGTTGCAAGCAGTGTGTCGAGAGATTAAACGGATGTGGACCAAAGGAACGCGTGAAAAGTTTGGCATTTGGTATCCCATGGTTTTGGCGAGAACAAAAGATCATTCCACAGACTGTTACTTTTGTTTATTGAAAACATCAGGATTTACAAGAAAAATAAAAGTAAATAGAATATCCTAATCTAACCGTCAGCTATAAGACCAATGCCTCATTCGCCTGAACTTCCAGTGCGCATTTTTCGAACAACTAACCTCCTCTAGAAGATCTGAAGTGATGTTGAAGACGCAGTGACAGCAATGGATGCAGATTTTGACATTCACGAGGATTCAGTTCGTCGGGGATTTGTCAGCACGAGTTGAATGTTAGTCACGTGATTTTGGCCCTACTCCAAAAAAGCTTCAGAAATACTAGCATCAAGACTGAACGAGAAAAACATACTTGACAAGAAGTGAGGTATCAAATACTTTCGAACCAGAGAAAGTAAATTTCTGCAGTACTTTCGAGTGCCGCGGTTTTGTGTTTTGCATACCATTCCTGGTTTTACTGAAGGAATTAGGGCTTTCAATCTACAATCAAATGAATGGCGATTGTTTATTGATAGCTCAAAGCGGAGCTTGAAAAAGTGTGTCCTTCTACCAATGGCAAATTTGTTGGCGCAGTCCCTATTGGGCATTCGGTCTGTCTCGTGAAGATTATGGAAATGTAAAAGAGGTCTGAGTTATTGCAATATGACAAACACAATTGGATCTCTGTGTTGACCTTAAAATGGTGTCCTTCTTCTTGGTCAACAACATGGATACACAAAGTATCCTTCTTTCTCTGTATGGTGGGATAGCATAGCTCGAGAGCAAGCATTGGGTTCAGACGATATTGGCCTCCGAGATCTGATCTTAAACCTGAGATCCTATTATTTGTACATGAGCGCACTTGTTTGACAGTAGAAAAATAATATTCCCCACGCTCTGGCACATAAAACCTAGGTCCTCATGAAACAATTTGTAAAAGCATTGTCCAACTGATGGCGACTGTTTTGAAGTACAATCAGCTTGGCATCTTTCCTGACTTCAATTTGAAAAAATCCAGGCCGGTGTGTTTTGATGGTCCACAAATTCGCAGCTCATCAAAGATGAACATTTCAACGGTACTATTCCAGACCTTGAAAAGAATGCTTGGCTTATCATTCAAAGACGTCGTTCAAGAACTTTCTGGAAATACACGGCAAGTAATTACACAGAAATTGTTCGAAACTATTGGAGAGCTACAAAGCGCTTGGTTGCAACTGAGTATAAAGTACATTTTTTTTTGCATAGCCATCTTGCCAACTTTCCGGACAATCTTGGTGCTGCTAGCGAAGAGCAGTGAACGATTTCAACCAAGATTTGAAGGTTATGGAAGAACGTTACCAGGGTAGATGGGATGTGCATATGAATGGGCGGTGTTTTTCTGACGATTTTGTTGGAGCATCAAACGCGATAGTCCTCAGTTGACACTCCAGACAAAGCTAACAAACGTAAATTTTTTTTTTTTTTTTTACCTTACCTGCCACACAATTATAGCCTTATCCTTTCTAAAACATGATTAATGTTAAATAAACATTCTATTCATGCCTATTTTCTTTAATTTTTTCCATTGTAATGTTAACGTTGCAACTTTTTATAAATAAGCACTGTTACTGTTATGTACAGGTATTTTCATATTTTTTAGGAAAACAAAAATCCTACAGTTCAAAAACTTGACGTGATAGAGAAAAACTGAGATCAGTTTTGGATTCAGCACCCAAAAATTACTTAATAACAAGTGTCAGACCTAACTCAACAAAAACTTGTTCCCCAGTGTTATCTGCATCGAATCATAGTGCTTAGCAGCACTTATCGACGAAGCTAAACATGAAAAGTAGTAATCAGATCCATACAGTTTAAATCCCTCGCATCTTTCGACGGTACATACGTACCCCGAAAATTGCAAAAATTCACGAAGCAATAAACAATCAGAAATAAATTTTGCACGAACAAGCAATTAGAGAGACGGATAAAGCTACATAACAGGCGGGCTGAGTTGGTTTGTAAACACGTTGATTGTTCAAGAATAGTAACCATGTAATGCTTCAAGTTCTCTACACGAAAAATCTTTGATTAAGCACAAAAAACAACAACAACATGATTGGTTACATACATTTTAATTTGGGAATGCATTGACCGATTGGTTAGCGTCTGGGAGTGGTGAGTTCGAGATCGCCAGTTCCGATCCCACCGGGGATAACTCTACTCTACTCTAGCCGTATGTCTAACCATGACAGATATATGTACATATATATAATATATTACATAAATATATTATATATATATATATATATATATATATATATATTTTTTTATATATATACATATATATATATATACATATATATATATATATATATATATATATATATAATATATATATATATTATATATATATACTATACATATATATAATATATTTATATATATATTATATATATATATATATATATATTATATATATAATATATATATATATATATATATATATATATATATATATATATATAATATATATATATATATATATATATATTATATAATATATATATATATATATGATTATATATATATATATATATATATTATATATACTATATATACATTATATATATATATATATTTTTTTTTTAAACATTATATAATAGCCACATATAATAAATTATGCATATTTGTTTGTTTACAACTTAGAAGCCAGCCCATTATAAATCAAAGACAAAGAAACCTTTTTTTCAGGCAAAGAGTAAAATACATATGACAGACAGTCATACAGAATCATAAACAATTTATAAAAAAACAAGCAGATTATGAGTAAGCAATAATAACAAAGTAACAAAATACACAATACAAACTATAAAATACAAAATAGTAGAAAATATGAAAATATGCAATAGCAAACTCCAATAATATGCAAAAAAGGTACACATACAGAAGAAGGGGAGGGAGATGATGAAGTAGGAGAATGTTAAGGGAAGATAAAAAACAAATATAAGACTGGCTAATAAAAGTCTAGGAGAAAATTGTTCAGTTTACTTTTAAATAATTTGATAGAGGGAATATTCTTAATAAGCTGACGTAGAGAATTCCAGATCAAAGGTCCCAAGTACATAGTAGAGTGGCGAAAGAGGCTTAGACAATGGGGTGGCAAGCAAAGTTGCTCTCTATGTCGTGTGGAGTATTGATGAGAGGGAAGAGAGACGTTAATTTGATTCTTATTCATACAATTTGCAATCGAAAGTTTAGTTATTATATCTTGAAGTTTAAGAATTTTAGTGTTTTTAAAAAGAAAAAGAGATACTTTTTGTGTGTGGCA
>JACEEZ010013613.1:2500-10000 GCA_016584305.1 Chionoecetes opilio
TTATACCCTTTTAAATTATTACTGATTTTCTGTTGAGTTTCCGTCTCGTCAATAACTAATTTACAGCCTAATTAACCCACACTTAATCACCAACTCACCCCTAATTATCACATTGCCTTTGTGATTTATACCCTTATGAAAATATCACTGATTTTGAGTATTTTTTTTTTTTTTATGTTCAGTTGTCTCCAGCGATTTCCAGTTTATTTTCCTTCCTTTCCAGTAATTGTACTCTTTTAAAAATATTACATAAGTATTAAGTAAGTACACGTAAATATTTACCAATAAGAACACATTAAGTACATATATATATATTTGTTTTAATATTTTGTTGATTTCCTGCGATATGTTGATTTATTTTTGTTTTATTTAATGAATTGCGTTTTTTAGTATGAGTTATGTTTTTGTATTTATTAATCTATTTATATATTTTTTCATCAATATTTAGGTTATTTTCTGCATTATCTTTAATCTTTTTATATAATGAGCTCATTTTTTATTATAAGTCGTGTGTTTTAGTCTTATTTCTCATATTTTAGATCATTTATATTGACTCTTTTCATATCTATCTATTTTTAAGTACACAGTTCCTTTTTTGTGTTGCGTCATTTGGAAATAAACTCATTCATTTGTTTTTCAATATGTTCTAGTGGAATGAATTTATAAGACTATTGCTGCGTCATGTTAAAAACTCTATAGGTTTGGTTGGGATAATTAAATATTATCCTCTTATTGTTATTTTATGTGTTTATTCGTTTATATTATTAAAATAATTTTAATATTATTTTATTATTATTATCATCATCATTATATGATTCTTATGCGTATCATTATTATCTTTATTGTTCTTAATATTACTCCTATTATTATTATTATTATTATTATTATTATTATATTATTATTATTATTATTTTTATTAACATTATTATCATTGCTATTATTATTATCATTATTTAAATTTTAATGGTAAGGAAGATTTCATTCCAATAATTCCTTGGAACACAATGTTTCGTTCTTGGTATTGTATTATTTCAGACAAAAAGAATAGCTCCACAATATTCTATAATATTTCCTTGATCTCTGTTTTGTGGTGAAATGAGTTTCTTTCATCGCAAACGGCTTACATAGCATTCTCTCTCTCTCTCTCCTCTCTTCCTCTCTCTCTCCTCATCTCCTCTTTTCTTCTCTCTTTCCCTCTCTCTCTCTCCTTCTCTCCCCTCTCTCTCTCTCTTCTCTCTCTCTCTCTCTCTCTCTCCCCCTCCTCTCTCTTCTCTCTCCTCTCTCCTCTCTCTCTCTCTCTCTCTCTCCTCTCTCTCTCTCTCTCTCTCTCTCTCTCTCTCTCTCTCTCTCTTCTCTCTACTAGTGTTAGAAATAAGCAGGAGGTTTTAGGCTTAATTATATATATATTTTTTTTTACACCCTCTCTCTCTCTCTCTCCTCTCCTCTCTCCCCTCTCCTCTTTTCTCCCCTCTCTCTCTCTCTCTCCTCTCTCTCTCTTCTCTCTCTCTCTCTCTCTCTCTCTCTCTCTCTCTCTCTCTCTCTCTCTCTCTTTGTCTCTTCTCCACACACCACACACACACACACCCCACACACACCACACACACACACACACACCACACACACACACACGCACACACACACACACCACAAAACACCCCACACACACACACACAAAACACACCCACACACACACACACACACACACGCACGCACACGCACCCCACACCCCCACACCACACACACACGCACCGCACGCACACACACACCCCACACACGCACACACACACACACACACGCACACACACACACACACCACACACACACACACACAACACACCTGTGGATCCTGTGGAGCGTAGTTTATAGGCACAACACATTTGGTGCCCGTGGCCACGCTGATGCGCCGCCACTATTACATTCCGTCTGCCTTCTCTGCCCCAGCTGGTCTAAAATGCTGTTGCTGGGGGCGCCGAGGTGGTAATGGGGCAGTTTTGGGTTGATCAGGGATTGTCCGCAGAAATATATCCAATTTATTTTTTAAACTCTCCAAAACATGGTTGTTTTTGAGTCACGCAGATGTCTTGGTAAGGCATTGAATGGCGAGGCCCTCTGGTGGCAAAGGCGTTCTCTTTCAAGGTCTTAACTCTGGTGATGCTCTGGGATGTGTCCTCTCAATGTGGCAGAGTCGGCCCAGTCTTTGATGAATGTTAAAAACGTATGTCAAGGTTTGATTGTACTGCCAATTGATATTTTATGGGATATATAAAATGGCATACCTTTCTCTGCGTCTCTCCAGTGAAAACAGGTTGAGTATTTCAAACCCTGTCCCCATAATCAAAGTTCTCGAACAGCAGAGATTTTACTGGTAAATGACGCTGCACAGCTTCGAGTAAACTGTTTTTCTCCGACCTTCCAAGGGCTCCACAACTGACAGCAATACTCTAACAAAGGCACGACGAGTGACTTGTAGAAGCGTCAGCATGGGCAGTTTTGTCACGGGTCCGAAAGATGCGTAGAATTCAGCCAACCTGACTTCGTGCTTTCTTTGTCTCATTGATTATGTGAGTAGTAAAGTTGCAATCACAGCTGAGGGTAACACCGAGGTCTCTTACATGTTCCTTATTGTTAATGTGAGATCCATCATGTGCTGTGTAAGTGTACCCATTGGGTTTGTTCTTCGGTCAGTGTTGTAACTAAAGTGTTCAAATTTATTGTTATTAAAGGACATATTGTTCTGTTCTGCCCACAAGTAAAACGCTGCAAGGTCAGTTTGGAGTAAGTCGGCGTCGGCTTGTAAGGACACTTCCTTTAACACACGGGTGTCATCTGCGAAGGAGGCAAAAGACGAGTGTTGAACATGTTTGTTGATATAGGAGATGTGTATGAGGAAGAGTAGGGGGCCGAGGACTGACCCCTGTGGTACTCCCTAGTGACTCCAGACATCTGGGACACTGCACCATCAACTGCTACAAATTGTTCTCCCGGGGGGTGAGGAAAGAATGCAACCACAACTCCGAGTTTTCCCGATATACCCAGGCTTCGTATTTTTATGCAGCAATATGCCGTGGTCCACTTTATCGAAAGCCTTTGCGAAGTCTAGGTAGATCACGTCAACATCTTTATTGTGTCAAGTGCTCTGAGAATGTTTTCATGATGGGCGAGTAATTGTAAAGACATGAAACGCCTGGAACGGAAACCTGCTGATCTTGGTTCATTTTGTCATTATCCTCAAATATGAGGCTATTCTTTCACTATTAATTTCTCTAGAGTTTTTATGATGTGTGAAGTTTTAAGGGAACAGGGCTATAATTATTTGCTTCAGCTCTTGATTCCCCTTTGTAAATAGGTGTAATTCTAGCACATTTCAATTCTTGCGCTATGACTCCTCTATCAAGGGAGTTTCTGTACAAAAAATACAGGGGGATGCTTAACTCTGTGGCGCAATTTTTAAGAAGCTTCGCTGGGGAAATTTATCTGGGCCAGCTGCTGCGTTGGTGATGATGTCTTTTAATTGCTTTTTCTATGTCCAATGTAGAAAAATTGATGTCTGTTATGCTCAATGTAAAGGGTCCTGGATTTTCAAAAAATCTTTTGGGTAAGTGTATTATTTTATGCCGTGGGGTGCTGGAAGGGAACCTTCATAATGCCGTGTAGTTCCTCGGGGTCCCTGGGGTTCGTTGATGGCGGACACTTGAGTTTTTCAGGGGCCGCACGACTCTTAGTTGACTGTGGATGCAGCATATTTGTAAAAATTCTTAGGATTAGTTTATAATGCTACAGCCTGTGCTTCTCTCCGAGGCTGTCTCAGCTTCAACTGAGTTTAAATTTTTCATCTAAGGTGTTGATTTGTTTCTAGTCGAGTCTTGTTGTTGATTGTCCCCCTTTGCCTCAACTATTTTCGAAGCTTCGTACGCTTACGCATAAGTACCTTGGAATCCCGGGATACTTTTCTGGATGCTGTTTTCTATGGGTACATGTTTTCACAAACTTCATGGCTTTCGAGGAATTTGTTGTACTTAACCTCAGGGTCAGAATGTCATTTCAAGTTGCAGTCCATGATTAAGGTCCTTTAAGGTATCCCAACAGATGGACCACTGAAAGAAATTGAATGATTAAATCTCACCGCCTGTGCTGTGCTGGGCTGAAGTCAAAGTGATGTTTGTGATCTGTCGGTTGTTGTCAGGTTACGATGTTTGTGATCCAGGAGGTTTGGGTCAACTGTGAAATTTGGAAAAGACATCATTTTTGGCAATACCACGTCAAGTATTTGTCGCCTCTTGTGGGGTATGATGATTTGTGCAGACAGAGGTTTGGGCGAAGGTGAATTGCTTCAGCCTGAACACGCATTTCAGCTGCCCCGCCGTAGATTGTTTCCGAATTCCAGTCAAGTAAAGGAAAATTTAGGGCTCCGAGAGCACTACTGTAGGCGGGTGGGGGTAATTGTTAACTCAGATGTTGTTGGGACCACTGGGGGGTGAGCGCTCCTGCCATGGCATTACTTTAGCATTGAACGATGTGCTGTGCTTGCTGCATTGCTGCACTAAAAATGTCCGTAGTCTTTAGTCTGAGTATTTTCGGCTTGGTGTTCATAAAATTTGTCGAAGCATTTTGTGTTTAGGGTTATGTACACTTGTGTTAAAACGACGAGGTGGTGGTTGTCCGGTTGTTACTGTTTTGGTACTTGTTCATGAGGTGGGTAGCGGCGGGTGCCTTCAAATGTTAAACTTTACAAGTAAATTAAAACACCAGCCTTCTCTTGAGCCCTAACAGATGGGAGGGGTGTAAATAAGGACATTTTGTTGCCCTCTTTGCAACCCCTAACGAATCCCACCATGTGCTTTAAATTTATTGAAGTTTGGTGCGTTAGGGGCAGTCACGACCCGTAAGGCACACTTACAACGATTATGTCTGTAGGTAACATATATTCTTCGTTTTTGTTCACCTTTGTGGTCACTGGTGACTAGGGTTTCTACCCTGAGTGGTGGTGGCGTCCCTGTGGTCTTCTGAAACATGCTCCGAAGCAGGTTCCCACTGTTTCCGGTTGCGCTATCTTCATGTTCACAGTTTTTATTTTCCTCACTGTTCTTCATTTAATTAGTCTCCTTTTCCTTTTTCCCAAAAAGGCACACAAAAGCAAACTGTCTACCCCATGTTCACTGAGCTGCGTCCGTGACGTCCTCGCAGGTTTTTGACTCCTGGATTAAAAAAGTTCATATGGCTTACACAGGAAGACGGTACAATCTGTGTATGTAATTCCTTACACTTTTTGGCATTTTTTGGTTCTAATATGCACTCCTTTGGTTGCAGCACAGAACAGTAGGTCTCTGCTGCAGGTAGGTTATTTTCCGGTATACTTCCCACTTTTGGAAGCAGCAGACCCCTTTGTTAGTTCCAAGTTCCAAGGAGCGCACAGAAAACACGTTTCCGACACACCCCGCCACACACCCCAGCACCACACACACACCCACAACGCACGCACACGCACACGCACACACACACACACACACACACCCCACACACCACACACACACACCCCACACACCCCCCAAAGCACAGCTTATGTAATCTTTTTCTCTTTTAATACTTTCTTTCTCTTAATGATTTTCTTGCATTCTTATTATTTTTTTTTTCTTTCATTTCTTTCTTATTAATTCTATCTCTTTTTTTCTCCCACACAGCTTATGTAATATTTTTTTTCTTTTAATACTTTCTTTCTTGCTCTCTTAATAATGTTATCTTTTCTACACATTTTCCGGCCTGTGACTTTCCTGGACTTAAAAGGAAACACTTTGTCGACACATTTCTGGCCGCCTTCTCTTCTCTTCGACTTGTTTTTTTTTCTTCTATTCTTTTTCTCCATCGCCGCAGAAATACACACACGTTTATAATATTTTGTGTTTGTTTTTCCATTGTGGCTTTGTTTTTGTTTATGAGGTTTATTTTGTCCTTGTTTGCATTTCCGGTTTACGCACATAAAAACAAAAGCAAATAAATAAACTTGGAACGAGTCATAATTTTTTTTTTGGTGGATGTTTTTTGTAAATTATTTGATCATTGTCCTGGATTGTCTGTCTTTTTCTTTATCTCTGTATCTGTGCTCGTTTGTCTTGTTAGCATACTGGATTCTCTCTCTCTCTCTCTCTCTCGTCTCTCTCTCTCCTCTCCTCTCTCTCTCGTCTCTTCTCTCTCTCTCTCTCTCTCTCTCTCTCTCTCTCCCCTCTCTCTCTCTCTCTCTCCTCTCTCTCTCTCCTCTCTCTCTCTCTCTCTCTCTCTCTCTCTCTCCTCTCTCTCTCTCTCTCTCTCGTCTCTCTCTCTCTCTCTTCTCTCTCTCTCTTTATCTCTCTCATGCAGACATCCTTTTCCATGTTTCTCTGATTTATTAGCTTTCACACACACACACACACACACACACACACACACACACACACACACACACACACACACACACACACACACACACACACACACACACACACACACACTAAATAATATTTATACACTAACATGTAGCCTATTATCCAGAAACACTTTCGTATATTCGAGGTAAAGATACACACATTAATTTATTGAAGTAAAACAAAATATGATTCTGATTTACAATGGTGATTAAATATCAATAAATATGATAGTTTGACACGTGAAAAAATTTCTGTATAAAAAAAAGTTGTTAATATTAGTTTATTGAAGTAAAACAAAGTAGGATTATAATTTCCAACGGTGCCAAAAAATCTAAAATTACAATAGTTGTTTGATATGTGATTAAGAAAATTTAAGAAAGCAAAAAAATATTGAAGTCAAAAAGAAAATTTGAGAAGGAAAGTAAAAAAAGTATAGCTTGATGAAACGATAATTTCCAAGGGTGCCTAAGTATAAAAAACTACGATATTTTGATACCTGAACAATATCTGAGTAAGAAAAAGGTTGTTGTAGTCATGATAAATAGCCAGAAAATAAATCAAAGTGAAGGTAGGAGTCGTAAATATGGCTCCAGATAGAATTGCCGGCATGGGAAGTTATGGCACCCGAAGGAGATATAATTGTGGCGAATTTACATATGCCTCCCCAGACAAACACGGAATACTGGACAATACAAGGCTTGGGTGGAAAGTATAATAGGTTTCAGAATCTGGCGATACTGAATGGAAGAGAAATCAGAAAGAATTGTATTACAGGAAGAAAGAATAGTATTATAGAGAGACTGAAGTGTAACTTTTTACTTTTGTTATTGTTAGAATGAAAACAAATTGAAGAAAGAAATGGATCACACATGTGGAAATTATCCACTAAAACCGCTCTCTAATTAGGAGAATGGTATGGTGGAATTTGACGCCTCCCCTGTCAAAAAGGGAGACTAGTAAAAATTCCACCTACGTATATATTATTATAGAATTGGGTATAAATTAAGATGCATTAAATATAGTATATATATAATATATATATAGTATTCACTAGTACCACGATTAATCAAAGGATAAACATAATATAAGAATCGTGAGGAAA
>JACEEZ010013613.1:15000-20000 GCA_016584305.1 Chionoecetes opilio
ATTCTGTTTATAATGTTCGGTGTACATAGGTTTATATTTTATTTTTTATTTTTTAAACCCTTATAATTGCTTTTCCTTTAGGGGATAATATTTTTTTCAAAAATTTGTTCTGTCCTAAATTTTCGCGTGCAGTAATATCTCTCTCTCTCTCTCTCTCTCTCTTTTCTCCCCTCTCTCTCTCTCTCTCTCTCTCTCTCTCTCTCTCCTCTTCTCTCTCTCTCTTCTCTCCCCTCTCTCTCTCTCCTCCTCTCTCTCTCCTCTTCTCTCTCTCTCTCTCTCTCTCTCTCCCCCTCTTTTCTCCTTCTCTCTCTCTCCTCTCTCTCCTCTCTCTCTCTCTCTCTCTCTCTCTCCCCTCTCTCTTCGTCCCCTCCTCTCTCTCTCTCTTTTCTCTCTCTCTCCTTTTCTCTCTCTCTCTCTCTCTCTCTCTCTCCCCTCTCCCCTCTCTCTCCCCTCTCTCTCTCTTCCCCTTCTCTCTCTCTCTCTCTCTCCCCTCTCTCTCTCTCTCCTCTCTCTCCTCTCTCTCTCTCTCTCTTCTCGTCTCTCTCTCTCCCCTCTCTCCCCTCTCTCTCTCTCTCTCTCTCTCTCTCTCTCTCCTCTCTCTCTCTCTCTCTCTCTCTCTCTCTCTCTCTCCTCTCTCCTCTCTCTCTCTCTCCTCTCTCTCTCTCTCTCTCTCTCTCTCTCTCTCTCTCTCTCTCTCTCTCTCTCTCCTCTCTCCCCTCTCTCTCCTCTCTCTCTCTCTCCTCTCTCTTCCTTCCTCTCTCTCTCTTCCTCTCTCTCTCTCTCTCTCTCTTCTCTTCTCTCTCCTCTCTCCTCTCTTCTCTCTCCCCTCCCCCCTCTCCTCTCTCTCCCCTTTCCTCTCTCCTCTCCTCTCTCTCTCTCTCTCCCTCTTCTCTCTCTCTCCTTCTCTCTCTCTCTTCTCTCTCTCTCTCCCCTCTCTCCTCTCCCCTCTCTCTCTCCCCCTCTCTCTCTCTTTTTTTTGTGTTTTTCCTCCTTGGTACCGAGCTTGTGGTGGGGGCTCTGCGGGCCGTACGTGAGCGAGGCGCGGGGGGTGGTGGCGGGGCGGACGTGAACGAGTACACGCCCTGTTCCCGCGTGCCCTCCCCAACCAGTCAAGAGGAGAGCAGCGGGCCTCCCAAAACTTTCCCTTTAAGGGACGTTTAACCCCTGTCTAAGGGGAAAGAAAGAAAAGATTACACATAAAAATTTTATTTACGAAAGGGATGAAAAAAAAGTTGTTTAATTTTAGTATTATATACACAGATGGAAGACAAATTGCAGGGGAAAAAATCACCCACAAAAAAAAAAAGAGAGATATAATAATAACTCACGAAAATTATAAACATAAAATGGAGAAAAAAAGTAAAGCTGTGCTATGCTAGGGAGAATTTGGTGAAACGAGTGAGAATGCAAGAGGGATTTTGGATATATAGGAAAATATGGGAGTATACGCTATGCTGCCAGCGTGGCCTCAGTGTTCATCTCCGTCGCATTAGCCTTTGAGCCTGTGGTGGGTGACAACCCGTTACCCCGGGACACAGGGCTAGTGTGACATCCAGGTTACCACAGTTACCTTCCCCAGGTTTCCCCAGGTACCCATTTATCAAGCCCAAAAGGGAGGATGAACAGCTGGTTTGGGCTGGCCGTCGACTTGCCCTGGCCCGGATTCGAGCCAGGGCCCGCAGTTTCGTAGCAAGGCACGCTAGTCACTACACCACAGAGGCGCAGGAATTTTGGCAATGAGAGAGGGATTTTTGGCAATGTGAGAAGGATTTTATGCCCTAACATATAGAATGTGAGATAACTAACTGAGGTTATTCTAAAGCTTTATTTGGCTCTCGTCAGACCTCACCTAAACTATGCGGTACAGTTTTGGTCCCCGTATAACAGGATGGTTATAGCCTTGTTAGAATCAGTGCAGAGAAAGATGACCAAAATGATACAGGAGATGCGTAACTTTAGTTATGAGAGGAGATTGAAGCTATTCAATTTACACTCACTCGAGGGGCGTAAAGTAGGAGGCTATCTAACTGAAATTTGTAAGTGGCTCTTTGTAAGAGGCTCATGATAAAGGAGATGTAGGAAGGATACACACGGTCAGTAATCAGTATTTAACAAGAAGTAATGAATTCAAACTGGAAAAATACGTTATATGACTTAAATTATTTTACGGGAGGAATATAAAAAACCCTAAATTGACCAACATCCTCTTTTTTTGTGGTTTTTCTATCTCCTATATGGGGATTGGAAATATGCAAGGGTCTTTTTACGTTTGTTTTGCCCTTGGCCAGTCCCCAATGACGTGAAGAAGAAAAAAAGTACTTCTTATAGTCAGGTCAAGATAGGTTACATTAGGTGTGTTTGTTACAGTGTTAGGTCAGGTGAGTCTAGATAAGGTCATGATGTCAGTTCAGTTAAGGGTCACAAGAAAAAAACGTGCTTGTTAAATTGATATTTGACATGTACTCGTATATTCTACAAAAAAAAGAGAGAAGGAAAAAACTACAAATTGATCCAATATTTGTTTCTCAATAACATGAAAAGGAAAGAAAATTACTCATATAGTTCTGTCTCTATCTATCAATGTATTTATTTTTATTTACGATTTAAAATACAAATTTTTTTCCCAAACATGAAAGAAAAGAAAATGGAACTTTCTAATATATTTATAATCAGTCTATATCTATGTATTTGTTTTTTACTTTTCGCTTGTAATACTTTCCCTGCATCATTTATTCCCCTTTTCGCATATAATACATCTCATTGTTCACCCAATTGGACTATTGGTTTGATAACTGGTCTGTATTCTGGGACTGGGAGTGCTGTGAAGTGTGGGGCAGGTGTATCCAGCTTCTTTCCTGTGAATACAGGAGTGAGGCAAGGGGGGCGCCCCTTCCCCAAATTCATTTTTCCCAAAACGCTTGTATGGACTGGGTTTTGGGGGCTTTTGGGACTATTTTGTGGGATCAAAGTGTTTGGGGGACATCCGTCGGCAAAAACCAAAGGATCACTGTCTTTTTTTTTGCCGATGAAAAAAAAAAAAAAAAGGAAAAAAAAATTTCTTTGCTGAGTCGCTGGGTCCGGGTTTGAGGGGTTTCTCGGGGCGCTGCACGGGGAGGAAAAGGGGCCTTTTGGGGATTTGGGTCCCCTTTGGTTTCAAAAACCAAGGTCCAGGTTTTTGGGAACTTACTAGATAAAGCGTACAGTTTTGTTCTTTTGCGTTTTGGCGGGGACATTGACATTTGGGAAAAATTTTTCCATACCCTCTTTAGCGCGTCCATAATGACGGCGGTTAAAGGGTCAAAAATTCTTACGGCGGTTGACATGGGCCAACGGTGTTATGGACTCGTTTAAAGGGAGTTTTTGGGGCCCTTTTTGTCGGTCCCCTTTTGGCAGGAGGACAAAGATCCGGATCTTAAAGTCGTTTGTGACCCTTTGTCTTATTTTAAGGGTTTTTGTGAGACATGGACACAAAATAGTGACTTGAAGAGACAATAAAGGGCCTTTTGGGGTTTTAATAAGGGGGTCTTCGCAAAATCAGGGGGTTAATCGCTGGGATGATTCTTTGTCAAATCGGCGATTGTACCGTGAGACTGAATGAGGCCTTTAAACCTGCATTAGTCCTCAGCCCAACTTCGGCTATAGGGGGCAGGGTGGCCCGCTACTCTAAAAACCCGATCCTTCCCAGGGGGGGTTGGGTATCGGGTAAGAACAATCCGGGCTGGGGATGGGGCAAGGGGGGCGCCCACAAGGCTCGTGGCGGGGGCAATTTTTTGATGTTTCTTGTCGAGAGTTTTTGTGGAAAAAATAGGAAAGGAGCCTGCGGGGGGGAATCGCCTGGTGACCCCCGGGAGGGGCGCCCCGAGGTTTGGGCGAAGCGCGCCCCCCCCGGCGAATGCCCCCAATGTTTGGATTGTTTGGGTTCCCCCAACAAAAAAAAAAAAAAATTGAAACTGTTTAATATATTATATCTATCTATATCTTATTTTTTTTTGTCCCTTTCGCTTGTAATATTTTCCCCTGTCTCTTTTTTTCTCTCTCCCCCTTTTCTGTTGATGGGAAAAAGTTATTGCAATGAGGCGAGGTATGAAAGGCCCCAATGAGCGGGAAACTTTAAATTTTGGGGCCCGAGTATATGGGTGAAAGGTGGGGATATTTGGACCTTGGGGGGGGGTATTTATGTGGGTGTGGTGGGTTTTGTGAAAGTTTTTTAATTGATTGAAATATACCAGGGTTTACATAACTCTTTGTCTGTCCCGTCTGTCTTTCTCTCTCTTTTGGGAATGGCAGGAGGGGATTTTTTAGAATATGAGAAGGTTTTTCTTTCTCTCTCTCTCTCTCTCTTTTCTCTCTATCTCCAATCTCTCTCCCTCTCCTCCGAAAATTGTTTTCTCTTTTTCCCCTCTCCTTTTTCCCCTCTCGTTTTCTCTCTTTTTCCCCTCCTTCTCTCTCTCTCCTTTAAATTCACTCTCCCCTCTCTCTTCCCCTTTTCCCCGTTTTCTTTTCTCTCCTCTCCCCTCTCTCGTCTTTTTCTCTCCCCTCTCTTTTTCCTCTTTTCTCTCTTCCTTTTTTCTTTCCCGTTTTCTCTCTCTCTCTTTTCTCTCTCTTCTTTCGTCTCTCTCCTCTCTCTCATCTCTTTTCTTTTCTCTCCTTTTCCTCTCTCTTTTCCCCTTCCTCTCTCTCCTCTCCTCCTCTCCCTCTTCCCTCTCTCTTTTTCCTTTTAATTTTTCTCTCTCTCTCTCGTCTCTCCTTTTCTCTCCCCTTTTCCTTTTCCCCCCGTCCCCTCTCTCCCCATCTCTTTCTCCTCCCCTCTTCTCCTCTTTTCTTTTCTTCTCTCTCTCTCTCTCCCTCTTCTCTCTCTCTCCTCCCAATTTTTCTCTCTTCTCTCTCTTTTCTCTCTCTCTCTTTTCTCTCCCCATTTTTCTTTTCTCTCTCCTCTCTCCTCTCTCTCTTCCCCTTCCCCCTCTCTCTCATCTTTTTCCTCCCCTCCCCTTTTCTCTCGT
>JACEEZ010013613.1:27500-40000 GCA_016584305.1 Chionoecetes opilio
ATCTAAGAGTGTTCCTGGACCTGTCAGGAGGGTAAGGGGAGGATGAAAAGTTTTGAATCTACTAGTTATCGATGATCGCGAAATAAATGTCCCACGCATTTGGACTCGTATCCGGAGTGTATGGGGGAAGGAGTGGGGGGGGGGGGAAGGTAGAAGTGGGAGATAGAAAGAAAAATGATAGAAAGATAAATATTACGCGGACAAAAAAGTTTTCATTGACCTTAGTATAATAAGAATAACCTGTTCCTCCATATGCTGGGCCTAGGCGACAACTTGCCCCAGAACAACATAGGGATATTGAAACCTTTTTCCTTCTTACAGACATAACCCGGAAATTGTATGATAGGAATTCCCATCCTGTCTCTTCCGAATTCCGGGCATTACACTACTACTACTACTACTACTACTACTACTACTACTACAATACTACCACAACTACTACTACTACCACAACTACTACTTCTACTACTATACTACTACTACTACTACTACTACTACTACTACTACTACTACTACTACTACTACTACTACTACTACTATTACCACAACTACTACTACTACTACTACTATTACCATAACTACTACTACTACTACTACTATTACCACAACTACTACTACTACTACTACTACTACTACTACTACTACTACTACTACTACTACTACTACTACTACTACTACTACTACTACTACTACCACCACAACTACTACTACTACTACTACTACTACTACTACTACTACTACTCCTACTACTACTACTACTACTACTACTACTACTACTACTACTACTACTACTACCACAACTACTACTACTACTACTACTACTACTACTACTACTCCTACTACTACTACCACTACTACTACTACTACTACTACTTCTACTACTACTACTATTACCACAACTACTACTACTACTACTACTACTACTACTACTACTACTACTACTACTACTACTACTACTATTACCACAACAACTACTACTACTACTACTACTACTACTACTACTACTACTACTACTATTACCACAACAACTACTACTACTACTATTATTACCATAAACTACTACTACTACTACTACTACTACTACTACTACTACTACTACTACTACTACTACTACACTACCACTACGACTACCACTACCAATACTATATCTACTACTACTACTACTACTACTACTACTACTACTACTACTACTACTACTACTACTACTACTACTACTACTACTACTACTACTACCATTACTGCTACCACTACTACTAGCACTACCAATACTATATCTACTACTACAACTATTACTACTACTACTACCACTACTACTACTACTACTACTACCACTACTACTACTACTACTACTACTACTACTACTACTACTACCATTACTGCTACACTACTACTAGCACTACCAATACTATATCTACTACTACAACTATTACTACTACTACTACCACTACTACTACTACTACTACTACCACTACTACTACTACTACTACTACTACTACTACTACTACTACTACCATTACTGCTACCACTACTACTAGCACTACCAATACTATATCTACTACTACAACTATTACTACTACTACTACCACTACTACTACTACTACTACTCCACTACTACTACTACTACTACTACTACTACTACTACTACTACTACAACTACTACTACCACTACCACTACTACTACCACTACCAATACTATATCTACTACTACTACTACTTCATTTCAGGTTATCTAGTTTTTACGCAAAATTCAATTATATATATAGAAATTTCAAGAATGTTTCCAGTCAGACTCTCATTTTCCTATTCAATTCATTTTGCTTGCCAGAGTATGGTCTGGCCTTATGGCAGAATCTTAGGATAAAAAATAAATCTTGCTATAAGACATTCCAGACAGCTTACCACAATGCCTTAAAAAAAGTGTTTGTTCTGCCACGATACCACAGTAACCATGAGATGGCTCAACAGACATGTAATTTGTTGTTCCAACATTATAATGCATGTGTACAGGCAAGATATTTTAAGAGATTTTAGGCCATCAATAACTCCCTCATTAAATGGTGTTTGCCCTTTCTAAAAATCGGATATACACTGCCTTCAATATCATTATTATTTAGAGAATTTTATAACATAAATTTAATAGAATATGACCTGCAAACCATTAAACCTATAATTACGTGGGTACCAAAATCATGAAACTGGCCGTCTGAACCACTATGCACCAAACATTTAAGCTCATATAACTGCAGGTAGCTGCTTGTATGTGGAATTTTAGATAATGTGTAAATTATTTTAATTTTGAATGATTGTTTTAATCTTTTTAGATGGACTTCAAGTCCTTTGAGCTTCATATTTTATTTTGCCATTATATACGTACAGTAAAATTTGATTTTTTGATAAGTTTTCCTTGCATAATTTTATATTATGCATCGATTGAATCTGTATACTAGTAAATACGAAATAAAGGAATGATGATGATGATGACTACTACTACTACTACTACTACTACTACTACCATTACTACTACTACTACATTATCTTCACTTCCGAATTGTAACTATTACAACTACTACTACTACTTTAACACTTTAACACCTTAACACTTTATTATGTTTGCCATTTTACAATATTTTATAATGATTATAACAGGCTAGGGGTTGCAAACAGCCCTTTACAAGCAAAAGCTTTTTGGGCAAAGGTGTGGAGAGAGAGGGAAAACACACAGACAAAATAATAAATAAACACAAGGTATATAAATACTAAACAAATACTGACATAAACAGGCGATGATAGTTAGCAAGTTACTTAGACTAATTTACAGGATAATAATATACACTAGTAATAAATAATATTAAACAGTTGCTGTGAAGAATTACACGAAAAATAGGTACACGAATAATAATAACAATGATAATAGTACTCAGAGCTAGTATAATGATAATAAATGTTTCTTGAATGTATGTTTAAAAGTGCTTAAGCTAGGTGAATGTTTGATATGTACAGGTATATCATTCCATAACTTGGGACCTTGGTACATTAGGGAATGTTTGTATAGGGTTAGTCTATGACTAGGTATGGACAGGGAGCGTTGGTTGCGGGTTTGGTAATTGTGAAGTAGTTGGTCATTATTGTAGTTAGACGCTAATTGTTTGTACATAAAGGATGCAATATTTAATTTTGATAAATCATTTATATTGAAAATATTTAAGGATTTAAATAATGGAAGAGTGTGCTCGCAGTAGTCACTGTTGGTTATTATTCTGATGACTTTTTTATGGAGTACATTTAGATAGTGTAAATGACAGGGATAAGTGGTGGACCAAATGAGATTACAATAATTGAGATGGGGATAAATGTGAGCATAATACATGCATTTAAGAACTTCAACTGGGGCGAAGGGTTTGACTTTTAGAAGGAGTGGAATTAAACTAGATAATTTTAAACAGAGGTTGGACAGATGATGTTTAAAAGTTAAGTTTTTGTCAAAGATTAATCCAAGGAACTTTATCTTGTTCCTACTACTACTACTACAACTACTACTACTACAACTACTACTACTACTACTACAACTACTACTACTACTACTACAACTACTACTACTACTACTACTACTACTACTACTACTACTACTACAACTACTACTACTACAACAACTACTACTACTACTACTACAACTACTACTACTACTACTACTACTACTACTACTATTAACTACTACTACTACTAACTACTACTACTACTTACTACTACTACTACTACAACTACTACTACTACTACTATACTACTACTACTACACTACTACTATACTACTACAACTACTACTACTACTACTACTACTACTACTAAACTACACTACTACTACAACTACTACTATTACTACTACCTACTCTACTACACTAACACTACTACTAATAAATACTACTACTACTACTACATACTACTACTACTTACTACTACTACTACTACTACTACTACTACTACAAAACTACTACTACATACTACTTACTACTACTACTACTACATCTACTACTACTTACTACTACTACTACTACTATAACTACTACTTACTACTACTACTACTACTACTACTACTAACTACTACTACTACTACTACTACTACACTACTACTACTACTACTACTACTACTACTACTACTACTACTACTATAACTACTACTACTGCTACTACTACTATAACTACTATTAATACTACTACTAATACTATTATTACTACTACTACTACTACTACTACTACTACTACTACTACCTATTACTACTACTACTCACTAACTACTACCATACTACTACCTACACTACTACTACTCTACTACTACTACTACTACTACACTACTACTACTACACTACTCCACTATACTAATACATATATATTACTACTACTACTACTACTACTACTACTACTACTACTACTACTACTGCTACTACTACTACCTATATTACTACTACTACTGCCACTATCACTACTACTACAACTACTACTACACTACTACTACTACTACTACTACTACTACTACTAACTACTACTACTACTACTACTACTACTACTACTACTACACTATACTACACTACCAATACACTGTAATTATACTACTACACTACTACTACCACTACTACTACTACTACTACTACTACTACTACTACTACTACTACTACTAAATACTACTACCATACCACTACTACTACCAATACCAATAATATATCTACTACTACTACTACTACTACTACTACTACTACTACTACTATACTTATATTACTACTGCTACTGCCACTACCACTACTACTACAACTAGTACTACTACTACTACCACTACTACTGCTACTACTATTACTGCTACTACCACTACTACTACACTACCACTACTACTACCACTATATACTATATCTACTACTACTATACTACCACTACTACTACAACTACACTACTACTACCACTACCAATACTGATCTTATTACTACTACTACTACCCATACTACTACTCTACTACTACTACTACTACTCACTACTACTACTATACTACTACTATACTACTACTACTACTCTATACTACTACTATTTACTATTCTACTACTACTGCCACTCACTACTACTACTACTACTACTACTACTACTACAACTCTACTACTACTACTCTATACTACTACTACTACTACTACTACTACTACTACTACTACTACTTACTACACTACTACTACCTACCATACTACTCTACTACTACTACTACTACTCCCTACTCTACCACTACACTACTACTACCACTCCAATCTATATCTCTCTACCACTATACTACTTACTCTACTCTCTACTACTACTCTACTACTACTTTACTATTCTACTACTACTACTGTACTCTACTAGTAATACTACTATTACTCTCTTCTATGTCTCGACTACAATCCCAATCTTCGCAAGTAATAGTAAACTCTATTCTAACTTACTCTACTACTCTACTACATCCCCTCTACTACAGACTCTCTACTGCTCACTTACTCTAATTTCATTGTTCTCGTCTGTTCGGTTTCCTGTCAAGCACTCTACTCTATTCTCTATCTTTATTCTATGCTATATCGTCTGTCGGTCATTCACTCCGCCCTTTTCCTTGTCTCAATCTCCTGCTCGTCTCCCTCTCTCGTGCTCTTCTCATCTTTAGTTGTTGGTTGTCTTGTGTGTTGTGTTTGTTTTTGTTTTTTCGCCCCTGGATTTTTTTCCTCCTCTTTTTCGTTTATCTCTCTCTCTCTCTCTCTCTCTCTCTCTCTCTCTCTCTCTCTCTCTCCTCTCTCTCTCTCTCCTCTCTCTCTCTCTCTCTCTCTCTCTCTCTCTCTCTCTCTCTCTCTCTCTCACCCCCCCCCCCAGGTGGTTCCGGAGAGCGGCCGTGGGTGGGGGATGTTCGAGGTGGGGGCGGCGGAGGGGGAGGGGGGGCGGGGGGGTCACCTGAAGGCGCTGGTTCCCCTGGACTACGAGAACCCCGACCACCGAGGGGAGTTCCTCTTCAGGGTGCAGGTGACTGATAAGGTGGGTGACTGACTGACTAATAAGGTGGGTGACTGACGGACTGACTGACTGATTAATTAAGTTTGTGGGATGTGTTTGTGGTGAGTGAATGACAAGTTTATGACTGATTGACTGACTGACTGACTGAATTACTGAGGGATTTTAATTATGGTGTTTGGAAGTTAGGGTTGTGACTATCTGACTGACTGACTGTGTAATTGATTGATTGACTGACTGACTGACTGAATGAGGGTTTATTTTTATGGTGAGTGAATGACAGGGTTGTGACTTATTGACTGACTTACTGATAAGGTGGGTGACTGACTGAGTGACACCGACTGAATGGTTAGATTTATGATGAGTGAATTACAAGGTTGTGACTGATCGACTGACTGACTGACTGACTGACTGACTGACTGAGGTGTTGAATATATGGTGATTGATTGAATAACAAAATTATGACTGGTTGACTGACTGACTGACTGACCCCGTGAATGACCTGCTGAATGAGTGATTAATCGACTGATTGACTGAGCTGTATTTACCCTTTCAAGGACTAAACTTATTCATATCAGTATTGTTATTGTTATCATTATGATTATTATAAAACTAAAATATTGTTTTTTATTGTCATTTTCAGCGTTATCATCATTGTTATTGTTTTTACTATTATCATTATCAATATCTGTGTTTATATCATCATAATCATCATCATCATCATCATCAGTGCCAAGTAAAGTCTCGAGGAAAACGCTAAATAATTTCTTGCAAATTTCTGTGAGGAAAAAACTAATGTAACGAAAGGAAAATTTCAGGGAATTAATAAGAACTTCAAATGAACTTTTGAAAACTTCCGAGGCTTCATGATACTCCGGGTTTGGAGGAATTTTCGCAAGTGAAAGTGAAAGAAAAAAAGAGAAAAGAAATTAGTAGAGAAAAAATAAGATTGAGTGGAGGAATAATGAAAAGACTAAAGGAAAGATCGAGCTGAAAAATGTATTGCAAGATTTTTTTAAATGTTACTTAATTGAATGACTACAATGGAGCATGAAGAGAAAGAAAAATGAGAGACTATAAGTTAATGGAGTAAAAATACAACTGAGGGGAGGAAAACAGGAAACCCTAAAGGGGAGATCGAGCTATAAAACTATTAAAAGGAGAAACAAAATGTTAGTTAATTTAATTTGTTTTATTTATCGGTATATTTAATGATAAAATGTATATATATAATAATTTGTAGAAGAAAAATTATCTGAGATGAGGAAAAAATGGAAAACTAAAGAAAATAATTAGGTGTACAATATGTTATAAGGGATTTTTTTTTTGTAAGTTAGCAGATTTTCTTTTTCATCGGTAAATTTGATGTGTGTAAACTTAAAACAGTGATAATTATAATTATTTTAATAGTAATGATGTTGCAGATACCATTATTTACTATCAAATATATAACCAAAACCTCAAAAAACTAAAATAATTCAAAAAATTTATCTTTGGCATGGTACACAAGCCATACAAATAATGATAAGTGATAATTAAAATGATGATAATAGTAATGATAATATAGATACCATATTCAAAATCAGATAACCAAAACCCCAAAAAACTAAACTTTTAGTAAGTAGGTAAGTAAATAAATTTGTAGAACACAACATTACAATAAAAATAAAACAAGTAATATAGTAAACAGCTCAAACGCAGCAAAAACAATCATAGTATTTGAGCATTTCAATTACGTATACAAAAATATAATCTTTGGTATCGTACGCAAGCCATCCTAAGCCATCGTACTCCCGTGTGTATATTGACGCACTGCAAAGCGTGGTATGATCCATGTATGCCTTCAGAGTGATGGATTTGAAGGGACGGACGGGATTGCATGTACAACAGAGATTAATAGTTTTGGGAGGAAAATACATCGGACTGCAACAAAAGCGATGCTGAAATAGAGTTAGAATGTAATAATAGCGTTATAGCCGACATATACCCTTGTATATTCTATTCATAACGTTTATATTACGTTCAAAGAAAGAACAGCCACCGCCCCTCCCTCCCCCTCAAAAAACAAGAAAAAAAAGTCCTTCCATAAAAATATGATAAAAAAAGCCCTCCTCGCAAAAAAAATTGAAAAGTCTTCCAAAAGAATATAAAAAATTCCCCCTCAAAAAGAAAAGAGAATAGATACACAAAATAGTTTTTTGATCGTGTTTGATATTGTTATAAGGTTAGTCGAGCCATTTTCTTTCTTTTTTGCTTCCATGAAAGTATTACAAATAGGATTAAGAGTGTATTTTGGCTGTGTTAAAAATCGAGTGCTTTGTTGTTACCCATGTCGAGAATATAGAATTTGGAGCGAGTAATCTATTATTCTATATTATCTTATTTATGTTATAGCAGTAAGAGGATTCTAATGGTGGTGGTGGTAGTAGTAGTAGTAGCAACATTAGTAGTAGTAGTAGTAGTAGTAGTAGTAGTAGTAAAAGTAGCAGTAGTAATAGTAATAGTAGCAGTGTAGTAGAAGTAGTAATATATGTATATCGTTTTCTTGTTTTATCTGTACATAACTCAAAGTGATTCTCTATGGTGTTATTTATCATTCGAAATTATCAGTCTCAGTAGATGCATTTTTCTAAGAGATTGTTTTTGTTGTGGGTATCAATACTTAAAGGAAGTAGGATCCAAGTGGGATTGGGGTTTGTGTCTGCTGTAGTAGTAGTAGTAGTAGTAGTAGTAGTAGTAGTAGTAGTAGTAGTAGTAGTAGTAGTAGTAGTAGTAGTGGTAGTAGGGTTGGTGGTGGTGGTAGTATTAGTAGTAGTGATAGCAATAGTAGTGGTAGTAGTAGGAGTACTGGAGGAGGAGGATTATAGTGGTGGTGGTGGTGATAGAAGTAGTTAGTAGCAGTCGTAGTAGTAGCAGTAGTAGTAGTATAGTAGTAGTAGTAGTAGTAGTAGTAGTCGTAGTAGTAGTAGCAGTAGTAGTAGTAGTAGTAGTAGTAGTTGTAGAATAATGTGGAGTCTGAAGTGGTAGTAGTAATTATAGCAGTAGTAGTGGTAATAAAATAGTAATAGTAGGAGAATAATGTTAGTGGTGGTATTAGTAGTAAAAGTGGTAGTAGTAGTGGTAGTAGCAGCAGCCGTTCCTAACCCTAACCACCACCAACAACCCCAGCGGCCACGCTTGCCAATACCTGAGACACACACGGTCACAGATGCGGTGAACGGCGCGCCATTCTGCCACCACCACTTTATGCTACTCCATTACCCGAAGCGGTGCCCGAAATATTATGCCTGAGAACCAAACTATCCTCCACAAAATGTCAAAACTGCTGTCCTTCTTTTCCTGACTTCATAACCAAATATAGTGACAAAAGCAAAGAAGAAAATGTGTATAAATGTTGTGATAAGCTCAAAATGACAAGAGGATTTTTTTGCGAGATATTATGCTGCAGAACAGAACTATCTTCCACAAAATATCGTAACTATTATCCTTCTTCTTCATGATATTCATGAAAAAATATAGTGACAAAAGCTAAGAAGAAAATTTGTATAAACATTGAAATAAGCTTAAAACAATTAGAAGATTTATGTTTTCGCGTAATAGTATGCTTAAAGTAATCATCCAGACCAATTTATCATTCCTGATTTTATGTAGTTAGAGTATAACCATTATCGAGTGTATCAACAATATGTTGTAACTTTTTTCATCCATTCAGCCGTTTTTTAATAATCCGCAATCAAAATCTGTAAATTCCCCTAGCTTCGAAAACACTGCTGGCAACTGGCAGACGATGCGCCACGGCTCGGTGACGTAACAGGAGAAAGGCCCTCTCCTCACGCTGATCAGAAGCACGTAAACACAAGAGATAATATAGTACTTGAAGATTGTTGGGTGTTTCTGATAGATTTTTTTTACGATATGCCACATGCATGCATCCTTTATGGGTGCAGCAAGACAGCTGTGCCTTTCGGAAAAAGCTTGCACACGTCTCCGCCTGATATGAAAACGTTAAATGTGTTGAAAAGATTAGTGCGGCGGACTAGGGCAGATTGGAACGGGAAGTTGAAATTTGCTAGGATTTGTAGTGATACACTCACCACACAAAACACACACACACACACACACACACACACACACACACACACACACACACACACACACACAACACACACACACACAAACAACACCACACACACACACACCACACACGCACACACACACACACACACACACACACACACACACACACAATCACCACACACACTCACAAAAACACACACTCACTCACTCACTCACCGGATGCTGTTGGTTTTCCTGACATTTCGATGCCTCCACACAAGCAGGGGAGGATCCACTCATACAGCTCTCCTAAACAGGGTGAGTGAAAAGCTTTTCGTCTCATCAACCCCTTCCTCGACGGACTGTCTTCAATCTTTAAATCACCGACGCAATGCTGCTCTTGCTCTCTTCTACCGTTATTTTCTGCTCACTGCTTTTCTGAACTTGCTAACTGCATGCCTCCCCCATCCCGCGGCCTCGCTGCACAAGACTTTTACTCATTCGCACCCCTATTTCTGCCCAAATCTTCCTAATGCAAGAGTTAATCAGTATCTTTACTCTTGCATCCCTTTCACTGGTAAACTCTGGAACTCTTTTCCCTGTTCTATTTTCCACTTTCCTATGACTTAAATCTTTCAAAAGAAGAGTAACAAGACACCTCCCGAACTAAATTGGCCTACTCCCTTTTTTTTTATTTTATTTTCTTACTGTTTTTTTATAGGGACTGGCAACTAAGCGGGCTTTGGTTACCCATTTTTTTTGTGCCCTTGGCCATTCCTTGTGATGTAAAAAAAAAAAAAAAAAAAAAAAAAAAAAAAAAAAAACAGCGTCAAACCCCCACACTATCACTACCAAGACTCCCACTCCACGGCGTGAGGGCTCCAACGGGGAGGCAGGCGTTGCGGGAGCGTTCACTGGGTGTGGGTGGGGTTGGTAGGAGACGGGGTGTAGGGGTGGACTGGGTTGTGGTAGGAAATGTGGGGGGATTTCCGTGTGGTAGTAAATGGGGTGGATTGCCGTGTGGTAGTAAAGGGGTGGACTGACGTGTAAAATACTTTTGTAAGGGGTTGTTGTGTGTAAGGGTGTTGTGTGTAAAGGGTTGTTGTGTGTAAGGGGTGTTGTGTGTAAGGGTTGTTGTGTGTAAGGGGTTGTGTGTTAAGGGGTGTTGTGTGTAAAGGGTTGTTGTGTGTAAGGGGTTGTTGTGTGTAAGGGGTTTTTGTGTGTAAGGGGTTGTTGTGTGTAAGGGGTTGTTGTGTGTAAGGGGTTGTTGTGTGTAAAGGGTGTTTGTGGTAAGGGGTTGTTGTGTGTAAGGGTTTTTGTGTGTAAGGGGTTGTTGTGTGTAAGGGGTTGTTGTGTGTAAGGGGTTTTTGTGGGGTAATGGTTGTTGTGTGTAAGGGGGTTTGTGTGTGTAAGGGGTTGTTGGTGTAGGAGGTTGTTGTGTGTAAGGGGTTTTGTTTAAGGGGTTGTTGTGTGTAAGGGGGTTTTTGTGTGTAAGGGGTTGTTGTGTGTAAGGGGTTGTTGTGGTAAGGGGTTGTTGTGTGTAAGGGGTGTTGTGTGTAAGGGGTTGTTGGGTGTAGGAGGTTTGTGTGTAAGGGTTTTTGTGTGTAAAGGGGGTTTTTGTGTGTAAGGGGTTGTTGTGTGTAAGGGGTTGTTGGGTTAAGGGGTGTTGTGTGTAAGGGTTGTTGTGTGTAAGGGGTGTGGTGTAAGGGGTTTTTGTGGTAAGGGGTTGTGTGTTGTAATGGGTGTTGGGGTGTAAGGGGTTGTGTGTTAAGGGGTTGTTGTGTGTAAGGGGGTTTTTGTGGAAGGGGGTTGTTGTAAGGGTTTGTTGTGTGTAAGGGGTTGTGTGGTAAGGGGGGGTTGGTGGTGAAGGGGTTGTGTGTTTGGGGTTTGTGGTAAGGGGCTTGTTGTGTGTAAGGGGTTGTTGTGTGTAAGGGGGTTGTTGAGTGTAAGGGTTGTGGGGTGTAAGGAGTTGTTGTTTCCGCTAAATATCGTTCGTCCGCCTGTATTTGGTTCAAACATATAGGGTTTGGGCCCCCCATCACAATCTGAGGTTCGTTTTTCCCCATAGTATACGCGAGCAGCGTCATTTATTTCGGTCTCAGATTGAGCATCGTACTCTAGATCTGTAACACCGACAGATTCACTGTCTGACACCGAAGTACAATCGCTCATCATAACATTTGCCGACAGGTCTCACAGAGGCAGACCAGTGTTGTTTACATTGGAGCGTTCCTCCCGTGACGTCATCAATAACATTCGTAGCCCTGTTGGAGGGAAGAACATTTATTTTCGTGCGTTTTTTACAAAAGTCGTGTTTATACGGAAGTAAGGCCTGGAAATCAATTATTTTTGGTGGATTAGGTGTTTTGAATGTACATTCAACATAATTAGGCAAAATAAAAATGGGTCTGGACGATTACTTTAAAGAAATCGTCCGGACCATT
>JACEEZ010013613.1:45000-92500 GCA_016584305.1 Chionoecetes opilio
CCATTTTCATTTACTGCCTGTCCCTTCCCCGAGGAGATAAAGGGTTTTTTTTTCCGCCTTCTCCTCACACACAAATGCTGTCTTGTTTTTCCGCTTTTTATCGCCCAAAAAATGGAGGCGCGCCCCTTTTTAGCCTTCCTCACCGACCACGGGGACCCCAATTTGGCCCCCCGCGACGCCAGAACGGCTTTTATCGGGGCGCCTGTTTTAAACATTTGGGCCAAAAAGGGCCTTCACAGAGTTGACGGGTGGTCCAGGGGCTCCCCGGGTCACGTCACCTTCACCCACCTTCCGAGGGGGCCCTCTCTGGACCCAGTGCTCATGATCTTCCTCCCGGACTCAGTGCAGTGAAACCCACTGAACACAGTTGGCAGCTTGACCCATCAGGCATTTCCTTCCCAAAATTGGCCTGCCCCCGCCAGCGAGGAAACATGCCAGGGGGTCTTTTGGGCTTTTGGGATAGGGGTTTGATTGATGGCCATAAAAGCGCGTCCTTTTCCTGAAAACGGGCCCGGGGGCCCGCCGCGCTCTGCGGTGGACGTGGACCCAAAAATAGGGCCCAAACCTTCCCCGCCATTCCCCTTTCCCGCGGGGGCCCCAAATTTTTCCCATAAAAGGGGGTACGAGGCTGAGCCCCCGAGCCCAGCCGTGGGTTTGGGGGTTTTCGGGTTTGTGGGCCTTGCCGGGGAGGAAAAAATAAAAGGCCTGGGTGCGCCTAAAGGGGCCGCCCCACCAGAAAAAACCAAACCCGCGCCGCGAACCCCTTTTAAAAGGCCCATGACCGGACAGCTTCAGGGGCCCGGGGGAACAGGGGGGGAAAATGACGTCAGGAGGAAACTAGCCCCCAAATCTTTTTGGACCCCAAGAATGGTGGTCCTTGGTGAAGGAAAAACAAGGCACCGCCCCCCCCAAAAAGAATACCGCCCCTCATCACACCAGCAGGAGACTGGGGGGAAAAAAACCGGGGAAAAAAAGAGACTTCCTGGGGGACGCACTTCAGCAGGAAGAGACGACAAAAGACCCTAGAGGCAGCCACCTTCCCTCTACCGTATGTGTCACCTGACACAAACCCTGGAGGGACATTTGTGGCCCGCCTCCTGCGTACCGTCAACACCAAAAAAGGGGCCCCCGGGCCTGATGGTGGGGTCCCCCTTTCCCGCTCAAACACGTGCAGGGTGAGCTGATAAGGGGCCCCCCACGCACTCTTTCAGGGTGCCCTTTCCCCCGGGCGCCTGGGGAAAGCCTTGGAAGGAGGCCGTTTTCACCCCCCCTACACAAGAAAAAGGAGAGGAAGTCCAGCCCCTTTTTCGTCCAATCTTGTCCGGGAAATTTTCAGCAAGGGTCTTAGAAAGGTTATTTTTCAGAGCAAATTACCCCCCACCTAGAGGGCACCAAACCCGATGTCCCCCAGACAGGACGAGTTTAGGAAGGGGCGGAAACCCGGGAAATTTTAGCAGGCCCGGGCCGGGTTCTCCTGCTCCCCAAACATGGGAGGACTCCCTGGACTTGGCGCCCAAAAAGCTGGTGATTGGGCCCGGCAAACGCCGGGGCCTTTGACTTTTTGGGGTGGCACAAGGGCCCCTGGGAAAAGCTTTTAAAAAGCTCGGGATCACGGGGCACCTTTCTGGCGTTGTTTTCCCACCTACCTGCACAGGGCCCGGGGGTTTTGAGGGTGGGGGTTTAATGGGAGCAACGTCAGCCACTACCCGGTGGAGGTTCCGTTCCACAGGGGTCGGTCCCGGGGGGGCCCTCCTGTGGGAAAATTTTCTTCAAAACCCCCTCCAAAGTTCCCTGTGGCGTCTGCCTATGCTGACGGGAAACCCCACCCGGTCTCACTCCCCACACCAAAAGAGGGGAAATGTGAACGTGAAGATCCACCCAAAAAGTCAAAATTTTGGGGACATCACGGCCTGGGGGAAAAAACGATGGGAAAACAAATTTGCTGGCCCCAGAAGGGCCCCGGCCCCCTTGTTTTTATCAGTTCGAGGGAGGACCCCCGGCTACTCGGGGGTTTAAAACTGAAAATTTGGGGGGCGATACCCCTTTCCAAACAAGGGTTCCATCAAACATCTTTTGGGGGTGGAGGTTTACTCCAGGTCCCCTTTTTTACCCCCCACCTGGAGACAGGGAAGCAAAGCGGCCCCCCGAGGGGGAACTCTCCTGCGCCGGAAATTTTAAAGGGACCGCTCGACGCCCGACGGGCCCCATGCGGCTGTATAAAACCCAAGTGAGGGCCCCCATGGGGTAAAAGCTTCTCACCGGGATGGGGTAGTGCCCCCGTGCCCCCTGTCACGCTGGAAAATAGTGCAGAGGCGTGCTGAAACGCCTCATACACCCAAACCCACGACCAATAAACACAGGGAACGTCGCCCCCCGGCAACAGTGGCAGCAGCAAACAGCGACGACAAAAAACCAAAATTTTAACTGCAGCCCAAAAAACCAGCAAACCCAAAAACCCCAAAAAGAACGACTACCAGCAGGAGCAGTGGCGGGATGATCCCCGCCCCAGCTTGACCCGCCTGGGGGAAACCCGGGGGAGATTCCCCGGGGCCCTCACAGTGTTTTGCCAAGGCCAGGGGCCCAAAACCCCCGCCCACCTTGCAGGACTTCGGGGCCGTTTTGGGAAAAAGGTTTTAGAGCCGCTAAAGGACGGTAGGGGGTCAGGTTTATTCCTCCTCCCAGGCCCCGAGGGCCCCCACCGTGTGGGCCACGAGCCTTTACTTTGGACCACGGGGACACTGTGGAACACCCTTTACGGTTGGGGTGGATTCCCCTGGTTTATGAACACCCCCCCGGGGATTTTGGAAAGGGGGCGGCCCACAATGGGGCCGCTTACATCCCCTTATTTCCCGTAAAGGCCCTAAACAGTGGGCGTGTTTAATAGTGATACAAATGACACCCAAAACCATAGTGACACACATTTTACCCCAGGACACAGTTATGTGTAAATAGTGCGCCTGAAAAATTTCCCCGTACGGACAGTGAAACCCTCAGTCGGGAAAATTTTTATTTGTTTTTTCCTATAAGGGGATAGCTTTTAGAAGATTCCCCGGGGGCAGGGGGCATCTTTAGGGTTCTGCCACCCTTTCCTTTAAAAAAACCTCTTTGGGTATTTGTAGCCCCATGTCAGTTTGGGGTTTAAAATTAAAAAAAAATTAAAAAAAAAAAAAAAAGAAGAGAGAAGGAAGAGGGGAGAGAGAGAGAGGGAGAAAAGGGGGAGAGAGAGGAGAGGAAAAAAGAAAAGAGAGAGAAGGGGGGAAGGAAAAGGGGAGGGGAGAGAGAGAGAAACGTTTGGGGGGTTTCTTAAGGTTTGGAACATCGGGGGAGCAATCAAAAATCAAATTTTTTTTTTTGTCAAGGCTGCCCGCATCTTAAATTAAAGTGTTTTTCTTATGATTTCGTCATATTCATAAAGGTTCACAATTGAAACGTAATTATTCAAGAAATTTTTCCAAAATTTTTTTCATCAAAACTTATAATTGGGAACCTCGGGTTTACTTTTATTTTTTTATTATTATTTCTTTATTTTAAATTTCTTACTTTATACACTTAATTTTTTCCCCATTTCCCCTTAAAATTTTATACGCTTACCTTGAGGGCCATGTTTCCCGTTCTGGGTTTTGTTCTGTTCTTTGGGTTTTGTTTAGCCCCTTAAAAAGAAATCCCCTTTTTGCCCAACCCCTTTAATTTTAATTGGGCTTCTGGTTTTAGTTTTAATTTTCCCTTTCCCAGGTTTAGTATAAAATGATTTTCCAAAATTAAAAATTCATATTTTCACATTTTTCATTCCCCAAAAACTAACTATTTTTCCCGATACATCAAAAGTCACATTCTCTTTAGCAGCTGTCCTTATAATCTCAAAACCCTTCAAAAAATACTTACCTTAAACGCAACCCCCCCCCAAACCTACCCTTAACACACTCTAAAAAACCCCCTTTCCCTAACTTAAATAAGTTTAATTTCTTAAGTTGAGATTTTAAAAAAAGGGAAAAAGTTTAAAAAGGGAAAAAGGTAAAACGGTTAAAATTTTAGGGTTTGGGGAAAGATTGGAAAAAGACCAGCGTCCAGGTGGTCAAAAGCAGAGTCAATAGGGATATTTAAAGGAGGGCTGGATAAAAATTTATGGATGGGGAAGTTAGGTGGGTGTAGGGAGAGTTAAGTAACAGGAAATACCTTTGTGGGAGGTCTTCCCCGGCCTCTTATTAGTTCCTTTTTTTTCCTTATGTTCTTATGGTACTAGCCTTTCTTTAAACCACCTCTGCATCACCCTAAACACACCTTAAACAACTCTTTCCCCTAAGCCAAACCCCAAAAAAACCACCCAACCCTTTTTGCCCCCATAAAAAAAACCCCTCCCATCACATTAATCCCTTCCCCCGATTTTTCCAAACCTCCAGGGGTCCCCCGCGCGGGCACGGGGGGCCACACGTGGGGCACAACTTTTTTCAGTGTACAGGTTCTTGGGCCCTGAAATGGGCAACACGCCCCTTTCCCAAACCCCGCGCCCACCCCTGCCCGCACCCTTGGGGAGGGACACGCCCCTCGGAACCACACCTGGGCCTCCTTTCCCAAACCCCTGAAGGGGATGCGGTGAGGGGGGGGGGAAGAAAAGAGAGGAGAGAGAGAGAGAGAGAAGAGAGAAGAGAGAGGGGAAAAGAGAAAAGAAAGGGGGAAGAGAGGGAGAGCGGGGAAAAAGAGATTATTTTTATTAGTTTATTGACAAAAAATTTCACAAAAAATTTTAAACCCTTTTGAAATGTATAATTTTCTCAATTTGTCCCAAAATTTTTCCCTACATATTTCCAAAATTAACCTAAAAACCCAAAAAAAACGAAAAAACCCTCTCCCATGGGGACACATCCCCTTAAAGGGATAAAAAATTTAATACATCATATAATAACTGCACAGAAGCCTACTTTATCCCTTTTACCCAAACAAATTACCAAAAACTAGGAGAAATCTAAACATGAACAGTTGCTTTACATTGGTGGAGAATTTGGGCCAAATGCCCCAAAAAAACACTGGGAAATTTAAACCTGCACCCCCATTTTCTTTCACATTAAACCCGTCCCTATTTCTTTTTGGGATTCCTTTTTCCTGCCTGTTTCTATTTTAAGATTATGGGACCCTGGGACGTAGCCTTTTGTAAAAAGCTTGGGGTTTTTTAAATCCGGGATAAAATCCCCCAAATTTTCCCTACACTGAAAGTAAAAGAGAGTCCCCGGGGTTTTATTTGTGTTCTGTATGTGCCATATTTGGAGCGAGTCTGAGGTTTCTCCTGAATCCGTCTAGCCCACCTGTCAAGTGGGTTTACAATACTCTCATACCTTAGAGTATCTAGAGAGAGAGAGAGAGAGAGAGAGAGAGAACATTAACCAAAGAAATACGAGAAACAGGAAAACTAACACACAGTAGATAGATGGATAAATATGTTAATTGACCATTTATCTACATTAATCCTATTAACCCCATTCAAATCCCACTCGTTCCCACTCACCCCACTAAAATACCACTCAATTCCCACTCACCCCAACATAATACAACATACAACATACATAAGAACATAAGAAAGCTACAAGAGGCCGTGAGACCTAAACGAGGTAGTTCCTGTTACTTAACACTACCTACATCCACCTTTCTTCCACATGGATTGTTCTGGCTACATAACACAACACACGACCTCCCTTCTTCAGGGCGGGAACAGCAGCGTGAGGTACGTGGTGTCCCCCGAGAGTGATCCGAAGGGCAGGTTCAGCGTGGACGAGGCGGGGGCGGTGGTGCTGGCGGGGGCGTTAGACCGAGAGACCGCCCGTGCTCATACCGTGTTGGTGTGGGCGGTGGATGACGGCACGCCCACCAGGACAGCCACGGCCACTCTTACTGTGAGGAGAGAGAGAGAGAGAGAGAGAGAGGAGAGAGAGAGAGAGAGAGAGAGAGAGAGAGAGATTGTGTGTGATTCTTTGCTATACTTTTCTATATTCATATCATAGTTAATCAAAACTGTAATAAATCTTTAGTAATATCATAACCTACTGAACTATTCTCACTCCACCTAACAATCCACACACACCCACCCACATACACGCACACACACATACACACACACACACATACACACACACACACACACACACACACACACACACACACACACACACACACACACACACACACACACACACACACACACACACACACACACACACACACACACACACACACACACACACACACACACACACACACACTATAAACACACACACGCATCCTCTACCCCTTTACACCTTCCCCCTAACACACACACACTTTACCCAATCCCGTTTCCCCACCCTCCACATACACACACGCACACACACACACACACACACACACACACACACACACACACACACACACACACACACACACACACACACACACGCAGGTAAACGTGACAGATGTGAACGACAACCCGCCGTTCCTCCGTGAGCCGCAGGAGGTACAGGTAGAGGAGAACGCGGAACCCCAGGTGGTGGCGCGCGTCAAGCTGGGGGACAGGGACAGCTGGGGGAAAGGTCACGGCCCCCCCTTCACCCTAGCCCTGGACCCCCGCGCCCCCCCACACGTAGCGGCGGTCATTAAGGTGTCTCTAGATGCAGGTGAGTTCAAGTTACATGAGTATAAGATAGGGCAGAAGTTTATTGATTGTAATGACAAAAAAGGAGTAAATGTATCGAAAAAGTGAGTGAGTGTAAGATTTAGAAAAGTCTTCCCATAGTGCTGTTCCGTTTTCTGTTTTTTTGAGAATTCGAGATCATGATGTTTGCTCATGAAAATGTGAGTTTGTTTTAGGAATGTAATGGACTATAACAGTGAGCTGATCTGCCTTCAAGTGGCCGTCTGGAAACCTCCCGTCAGCTCAGGACGTCGGGTTTCGGGGTGTCAGGCTTGACTTATTTTCCATTATTCCCTACCAAACCAGCTACAATTAAGTGTTGTCATGGTCAACATAGGTTTATGCAAAATGAAAATATACGAGTTTTACATTATTCATGGCGTTATAATGAGGATTGTTGGCAAAATAGAATCATTCGACCACAGGTATCCTACAACATTCTACTAAAAACTGTAGTGTAGAGGAATGCTTCAAGGCGAGTGTATGGGTAAATATTACCTTCATGCATGCAAAGAGATAATATTATTTATCCATACACCTGCCATGAAGCATTCCTCTACAGTATTTAGTAGACTGTTGTAGGACACCTGTGGTCGAATGCTTCTATTTTGCCAACATTCCTCATTATATTGATTACTAGCCGCAAAGCCGCCCTCCGGGCTGACTTTTTGGCTAGCTCCTGCGGAGGGCTATTGGTGGGCCTTCGGCCCACCACCTGTGTTTGGTGGGCCGAAGTCCCACCAAACACAGCTTTCTGGAGAATGTGTTTGGTGGGCCTTCGGCCCACCAAACACACTCTCCAGATAGCCCCTTCTAACTTTCCTGAAATCATGGATGTAGAAATGTATGTATTAACGCCTTACCCATCACCCCCCACCCATTCACTCACCCATTACCCATCACCCCCCACCCATTCACTCACCCATTTCCCATCACCACACACCCATTTCCCATCACCACACACCCATTCACTCACCCATTACCCATCACCTCCCACCTATTCCCTCACCCATCACCCCCCACCCATTCACTCACCCATCACCCCACACCCATTACCCATCAATCACCCCACCCATTCACTCACCCCACCCATTCACTCACCCATTACCCATCACCCCACATCAAGGTTTCCTCAATTCTCGCAACCCACATTTTGTGGAGAAGGATATCTCCGTTAGGTGGAAGCAGGGATGTTGAAAGACTTCCCTGCTTGTGGAGTTATTTAATACAAGGGTATGGTATCGCGTCGTGAGAGCCTCGGTGGTGAACGACTTGTCCCTGTGGTCCTTGGTAGGCTCTGGTGACCTGCGGGTGCCTGCGCTTGGCTGGCACCTGCGGGCCGCGGAAGCATAGGCCTCCTCTGTTCTCAAGAGCCCCTTGTTGGGTAGACGCTTAACTTAAGCCTAACATCTAGTTACAATAATAATAATCCTACATAGGCTCGGTCTCGCTACCCGAGATGTCCGCATCTAGCAGGGATGTTGAAAGACTTCCCTGCTTGTGGAGTTTATTTAATACAAGGGTATGGTATCGCGTCGTGAGAGCCTCGGTGGTGGAACGTCTTGTCCCTGTGGTTCCTCGTAGGCTCTGTGACCTGCGGGTGCCTGCCGCTTGGCTGGCACCTTGCGGGCCGCGGAAGCATAGCCCTCTGTTCTCAAGAGGCCCCTTGTCTGGGTAGACGCTTAACTTAAGCCTAACATCTAGTTACAATAATAATAATCCTACAATTTTTTTTCTCACAATTTTCGCTAATAGGCTGCTAAAAAAAAGAAAAAAAAAAAGGTGATCGAATCATCTCATAAGTGGGCTTAAAAGTTGCCCCTGGTCGAGCTGGTTCCAAAACTGTGCCATATGATGGGATTGGGGCACGGGGGGCGGCACCTATCGCGGACACACACACACACACACACTTTCGCTTATATTATTATAGATAACGCCATGAATAATATAAAACTCGTATATTTTCATTTTGCATAAACCTATGTTGACTATGACAACACTTAATTGTAGCTGGTTTGGTAAGGAATAATGGAAAATAAGTCAAGCCTGACACCCCGAGACCCGACGTCCTGAGCTGACGGGAGGTTCCCAGACGGCCACCAGATGGCAGATCGAGCTCACTGTTATAGTCAGTCAATTGGTTCACGGATGCGTTGCTGGTGTAGTATTGTCTTTATTGGTGGTGGTGGTGGTGGTGGTGTTTGGTGTGTTGTAGTGGTGGGAGAAATAGCAGTGTTAGTATTTGATGATGTAGTTTAGTGTCAAGCCCCAGTCCCACAGTGGCGAATAATGTGGGGAATCAATACGAATAACTAAGAATGACATCGCTTGCGAATGATGGCGATCTTTTGAAAGAAAAATAGGGGTCCGTATTGATTCTACCTCAAGACAGAATTGCAACGAATGCGGTAACTGAATATGCAGTGATATGTTTGTTTTGGAAATAAATACAATGTATTAAACAATATTTCTGTATACTTTGTCAGTACCTGCGCAATCGAAGTCCGCTCGCATATAGCCTAATTTGTTAACCATATAACCAAATATAATTATATACAACCCCATACAACAGTATACACTATGCGCCAAAATATTGTTCGCCGCATCATAACAGACGCTCCCATAAAGCTCCCTTCACACATTCACACATAAAGCTCCCTTCACACACGGGGGAGGGGGGTTGTAATAAAGAAGGGGTGTTGGTGTTGCTGGGGAAACGGGGTGGGGGGTGGAGAAGGCGTGGTGTTGGTGTGGGTGGGGGTGTTACCACGTGCTGATGGGAGTAGTGGGTAGGGAGTAACGGGGGGAGTGTAATCACGTGGTCGTGGGAGTAGGGGGAAGGTAGTCGAGGGGGGAGTGTCACTATGTGGTCATGGGAGTAGGGGGAGTGGAGTCGGGGGTGGGTGGAGGTGAATGAGAAAGGGGGGGGAAGCAATGCGATGAGATACAAACCAACAAGAAGTGATTCGAATTGATACGGTATTCCAGGGATGCAGTACGAATGGGCTTCAATTCGCAGACCTCTGCGATTGTTTTCAACATTCCAAAACAGTCGTATTGGCCTGCGGATGTGGCCGATCTAATACAAAAGTGACGGCGAACTAATGAGGAGTAAGTAGAATCAATACGATGGTGTGAGATGCACAACGAATGCTGGTTCGTATTGGTTCGCAGCTAAAAATCGCCACAGTGGGACTAGGGCTTTAATAGTGGTGGTAGTAAATGTGGTAGTAGTAGTAGTAGTAGTATTAGTAGTAGTAGTAGCAGCAGTTGTAGTAGTAGTAATAGTAGTAGTAGTAGTAGTAGTAGTAGTATAGTAGTAGTAGTAGCAGCAATAGTAATACTAATAGTATAGTAGTAGTAGTAGTAGTAGTAGTAGTAGAACTAGTAGTAGTAGTAGTAGTAGTAGTAGTAGAACTAGTAGTAGTAGTAGTAGTAGTAGTAGTGTAGTAGTAGTAACAGTAGTAGTAGTAGTCGTAGCAGGAGTAGTAGTCGTAGTATAGTAGAGAGAGGAGTTGTCTACTCATCTACTTTTGTATGCGTCTGTCTATATGTCTGTCTCCCTCACACCTTAAAAAATATAAAAAATACATGAAAAGTCACAATTTCACTCTTGCCACAGGAGGCGACGAAGGGCGTGGTGTGGGCGTGGTGGAGACCAGGGTATCACTGGACCGTGAGGCGGGGCGTGTGGTGTTGGTGCCCCTGGTGGTGGGGGACGCGGGCCGCCCCCACGCCCACACCACCACCGTCACCCTCACGGTCCATGTGGGGGACGTGAATGACAACCCCATGACGCCTGCCAGTAAGAGTGTCACGGCCCTCACGCTGAAGGTTAGTGTGTGTGTGTGTGTGTGTGTATGTGTGTGTGTGTGTGTGTGGGGTCGGGACCGAATTGCTGTTCCACCAGTGTTTAGTTTTTTTGTATGCCTGTTGCGGTGATATTGGTACTAGTAGTAGTTGTGGTGGTGGTGGTGGTGGTAGTAGTAGTAGTTGTTGTGTTGGTAGTAGTATACAGTAGTGGCCCCGTCTCCATAGCTACATTTTTCATCATTCATCCTTAGTAGTTCAGTGTTGGCCGAAACCATCACCCCGGGGGGCGGGTCACAAACCCCCGGCTAACACCCGGGACCCATTCACTGCTGGATGGACAGGGGCTCGGGTTTTAAGAAGACCGCCCGTATGTCTTCGCTCCGCCAGGGGATCGAACCCGGAACTTCTCGGTTGTGAACCGAGCGTGCTAACCACTACACTACGGGAGTACCCGTGTGTGTGTGTGTGCGTGTGCGTGTGTGTGTGTGTGTGTGTGTGTGTGACTGTGTGTGTGTGTGTGTGACATCTCTCTTCAGAAGAATTCGCATCAAATGTATATGTACCAGTATTGGATGATGCAATTTCCCCAAATGAGGTTCAGTGACAAATTAAATTGTTAAAATCAGGTAAAGCTGGTGGACCCGATGGATTACCGCCAGGTATTTTGAAGCTTTTACCTGCCCATTGGATCATGTTACTTACAAATATTTTCAACTCTGTATATTTATCTGGCTCATATCCTCAGGGCTGGTCTAGAGCAAAACTGTTCACTAAATTTAAGAAAGGCACTAAGGCAGAGGTGAAAGTTACAGGGGGATTCATGTATCTAACAGTAACAGTACAGCTAAATTATACGATATGGTGTTGTGTTCGCGACTTGTCCTCTGGTTTAAACCCTTTAGAGAACAGGCCGGGGCACAGAAGAATAGGGGATGTCTTGAACACATTGTTTGTCTACGCTTGTTGTGTGATATGGCCAGGAGAAGGAAACTTACTCTTTTTGTAATATTATAGACTTTAAGCAAGCATATGATAGAGTACCAAGACATGTATTATTCCGTGTGTTGAGGCGCTTAGGATGTGGCTCATTAATGATATCTGCTATGGTTGCCATGTATTGCGTAACAGAAAGTTGGATTGGAGCCGCTTTGGTAACTATCGTATTAGGGGTAAAACAAGGCTCGCCAACGTCCTGCGTTGTGTTTGTAATTTTTGTTAATTATTTAATACGCCTCATTAAACAAGGCAGTGGCTATGATGGATTTCTGAAGTGGTTGCACGTTCTTGTCATGATGGACGATACGGTACTATTATCCACTTCACGGAGGAATATGTTGAGTAAATTATCAATATTACAGGAGTATTGTCTAGAGTACGGCATGTTAGTGAATCACTCTAAAACTATTTTTTTTGTGTTAAATGGCAGCCGTAACGACGCTGACCCGTTGGCAGTGAACGGTTTAAGTGTTCACCCTTGTGAGTCGTATGTGTATTTAGGGTCGCCGTTCACCTGCGATGGGTCGACATCTTACGCTGTAAAGTTACATGCCAAGTTAAAAATACCACACGTACTAAAATTTGTTTATTTTGTGAAGAAATACGATGATGTACCATTTATTGTAAAAAAAACGTGTTTTTGACGCAGCATTAATGTCAACACTTACGTATGGTGCTGAATCATGGATTGTAGCAGATTTAAAACCCATGACTAAACTGTTTAACTGGTGTTTAAAACAATTGTTGGGTGTGCGAAGGTCAACTTGCAATGATATATGTTACGTGGAATCGGGTTACCCACCACTAAAAGATTTGATAAGGTCTGTGCAACATAAGTTTTTCCATAAAATGTGCAAGAACGATCAACTTATGATGATGACCCACTGACGTTTGCAATGAAGTTATCTATTAATATGGACACTGTCACCGGTAGATTAATAAGGGAGTTTGTGGACAGTGAAGTCAGAGATTGTACTATAGATATGCAATGTATAATATCGAGAATATCAGACAGTAATTCTACGAAAAGAGTGACATATAAAGAGATAAACCCTACTTTGAATGTGCATAGTATTTACAATGATAGACACTTTGTTGATGAAAAGCATCACCTGTCGTTTACACAGTTTAGGACAGGTGGGCATTGGCTAATATGTGAGACCGGAAGGTGGAATATAAGAGGTCGCGGTCGTTTACTCTTGGATGAGTGACTGTGTGTATGTGGCCAAGTGCAGACTGAAAGACATGTGGTGGAGCAGTGTACACTGACCTAACATGTCAGGGACATATACCAGTTCACTCTTATGGAGCCGGTGTTTTCAAGTAGATTTACCCTAGATGTGACCTGTAAAATATTACACTGTATCTTGAGTGTGTATTACTGATGGCCAGTGTATATCCTATTCAATATTACTGGACTGCGATTATTGTGTAATAGTAATAAATGTAATAGTAATGCTGTTTTAACGCGGATAGCATTATAGTTTTGTGTTAGTTAATAATTGCCAGCGTTGAGTTAATGTTACTTTTTTGGACTACAATTGTAAAACTGTACATGTATAAGTATGTCTGTGTGTATTACGTTCTGCTGTGGTCAATAAAACTCTATCTGTGTGTGTGTGTGTGTGGTGTGTGTGTGTGTGTGTGTGTGTGTGTGTGTGTGTGTGTTTTGGTGTGTGGTTGGTGTGTGTGTGTTTGTGTGTGTGTGTGTGTGTGTGGTGTGTGTGTGTGTGTGTGTGTGTGTGTGTGTGTGTGTGTTGTGTGTGTGTGTGTGGTGTGTGTGTGTGTGTGTGTGTGTGTGTGGGGTGTGTGTGTGTGTGTGTGTGTGTGTGTGTGTGTGTGTGTGTGTGTGTGTGTGTGTGTGTGTGTGTGTGTGTGTGTGTGTGTGTGTGTGTGTGTGTGTGTGTGTGTGTGTGTGTGTGTGTGTGTGTGTGTGTGTGTGTGTGTGTGTGTGTGTGTGTGGTGTGTGTGTGTGTGTGTTGTGTGTGTGTGTGTGTGTGGTGTGTGTGTGTGTGTGTGTGTGTGTGTGTGTGTGTGTGTGTGTGGTTGTGTGTGTGTGTGTGTGTGTGTGTGTGTGTGTGTGTGTGGTGTGTGTGTGTGTGTGTGTGTGGTGTGTGTGTGTGGTGTGTGTGTGTGTGTGTGTTTTGTGTGTGTGTGTGTGTGTGTGTGTGTGTGTGTGTGTGGTCTTTCTCACAAATCCTCTACTCCTGATAATCTTAAATACTCACTTTTTCTTTTCTTCCTTTCTTACCTCAAAACAAATATACTTTCTATCTTCCTAAGCATTTTTACTCTCTTTTCTCTTCCTTTATTTCTTCATTCTACCTTCCTAACCTCAAGGCCTCCTCCTTCTTCAGGCTTTCCAAGGGCGTCAGCTTCCCGTGGCCTTGAGTGACGTGGTGCCCCTGGGTCGTGTCTATGTGCGCGACCCTGACGACTGGGACGCCGCCGCCAAGACTTATTCCTGGCGGGGATCCGAACACCCGAACTTCAGGCTGGACACTGCCACGGGACACCTCACCATGCGGCCAGCCACGGGGGCCGGAAGGTGCGTCACTGACATATATAATTACATGATGAATACATGAATAAAGTTGATTACCATATATTAGATAGATACAAACAACTTTCCACCAAGTAGCACCTTTCCCCCTTTCCTCCCCTTCCCCTCTTCCCTTCTTCTGCTGGGGGCGTCACACATTCTCTGCAGGTACCAGTTGGGCTTCACGGTCAGCGACGCAGCTCAGGGTCAATTTGGGGTCAAGGCTGATGTCACGGTGGAGGTCAGGTCACTGAAGCCCCATGACGTGAGTGACGCCACGCCCCTCACTCTGGAGGCGACGCCCTACGAGGTGGTGAGAGAGGAGGTGAGGCTGAGCAAGTGTAATGGGAAATAGGAAGGAAGGAGTAAATTGTAGGAGTAAGGAAGTGCGAAGGAAAGTATTGATAGGAAGGTTTAGGAAGTGACGTGTTCCCTACGCGCCCTTGGTTCCTCAGGACTCAGGGTCGGTGTTGAGTCGGCTGGTCGGGGCGGCGCAGGCCTGGGTGACTGGCGGCGGCGGCGTCGGGGTGATGGTGGTGTCCGTGGAGCCACTGGGCAGGGAGCCGCCCCAGCGCACCAGGGTGTGGCTCGCGGCTGCCTCCACGCCCCACACCCTCCGCCACCTCCTGCACCTCCACCGAAGAGAGGCGAGTCTGCTCTGAACACACTTCCATTTTCTTTGACTCGCTATAAGGCTGGTTTTGTAACACACACTATTTTACCCATATTGTTATCTTACATTGTTCAGTGTGATATTCAGGTAACTTTCTATCTGTAAGCAATATATAGTTAGCTCATCTGTTTTAGCTCAGGTGGTATCAGGTGTCAGGAATTAATCAGTCATGCACGCAGCCTTGTAGCGCCCTTGACCCCGTCCCGGCACCCCACGTGTCCTGCCCACAGCTGGGTGAGGCGGCGGGCGTCACCATCGGTCAGGTGGGAGTGGGGCCGTGCCGTGAGGGGCGGCGGCCTGGGTGTGGCGGCGGCTGTGTGCTGCAGGCGGGGCTCAGCGGCCAGTTCTCTGTGGTGGACGCCAACACGTCGGCGGTGGCGGGGCCACGCCTCGCCCTGCACACCACTTGTGGCTGCGGCGGCCTGCTTGCAGGCCACGACACCCCCTGCACCGCGGAGACCTGCCTCAACCACGGCCGCTGCGTCCACATCGCCACACGCGCCAGGTGAGGTGGCTGAGGGTGTGTTGCGTTGTGCCCCCAGCCCAGCCACCCCCACTAACCCCCCTCTCCCCCCCACAGGTGTGTGTGCCCCCATCACACTCACGGCTCCAGGTGCAAAGTGCTCGCCAGGCACTTCAAGGGCAGCCACAACCAGCACGGGTGGGCGTGGGCGCCGCCCCTGCCAGCCTGCGCCAAGATGCACCTCAGCCTGGAGGTACTGACGCGGGCGCGCGATGCCACGCTGCTCTATTCCGGCCCGGACCGCCCGCCGATCACGCCCGCCCACCACGCAGCCAGGGACGTGGTGGCCCTGGAGCTGCGGGGTGGGCGGCCCTCCCTGCTGGTGGACCTGGGGGGCGGGCCGGTGAGCCTGGGCGTGGACACCGCCGCCCCGCTCAGCGACAACACCTGGCACCGCCTCGACGTGCTCTGGACCAAACAAGTGACTCACCCTGATACACCCTCCACCCTTTCCATTTTATTTTTTAGATTATAAAAATACTGCCACAAGCTCTGGATTACCGTGATGTGTAAATTAAGGCACGTGTATTACAGGAACTGCCACTTGTAGGTGTGTCGGCCTCTTGTAGCTTCCTTATGTTATGTTGGCCTCCCTCACACTGCCACACTCCCCCAGGTGGTGCTGCTGCTGGTGGACTTGTGTTCGGGGGGCACCATGGACCCCACACCCACACCCGACGTGCCCTACAACCACTCCACCACAGCCCCTCCGCAGCTCCCTGAGCCCCACACCTGCAGGGCGAGGGGGCGGCTACCTGCGGGGGGCCAGTTCCTTGATGTGTCGGGGCCCCTGCAGGTGGGTGGTCTGGCACATCCCCCGCCTGCTCACGCAGAGTACGGATGGCCGAGACCCCTGGTATATCAACCCTTCAGCGGCTGTCTCAGGAACCTCAGGGTGAACGGGGAGGTGAGTGTGTGTTGGGGTGGTGGAGGGGGAGGGAAGGATGTATAGAAGGAGGGGTGATTGTGGAGGTGAGTGTGTACTGGGGTGGTGGAGGGGGAGGGAGGATGTATAGAAGGAGGGGGTGAAGGGGAGGGACTGTGGACGTGGTGAGATTCATGTGCAAGACTTTGTATATAAATGCATAACAGTGTCCGTGGTTTATATTCAGACATTCGCTTTTCTATTGTGGTAGCTATATATTGGATGTGTTGGTTTGTTGTGATCAGAGAATGTTGAGGTATATGGCTGGGATTACATGGAGAGATGAAATGTCCAGAGAAGAGATGGCAAAAAGATGTGGATTAAAGGAGCTGTGTACAATGCTGAGAGTAAGGCGATTAAGGTGGGTTGGGCACGTGAAGAGCAGAGAAGGTAGTGAGGCATTGGGGAGAGCTGTTGGAGTGGAAGTGCCATGTGAGAGTATGGTGATTGAGGTGGTTTGGGCACGTGAAGAGGAGATAAGGTTATGAGGCATTGGGGAGAGCTGTTGGAGTGGAAGTGCCAGGTGAGAGTAAGGAGATTGAGGTGGTTTGGGCATGTGAAGAGGAGAGAGGGTGATGAGGCATTGGGGAGAACTGTTGGAGTGGAAGTGCCAGGTGAGAGTAAGGAGATTGAGGTGGTTTGGGCACGTAAAGAGGAGAGAGGGTGATGAAGCATTGGGGAGAGCTGTTTGAGGGGAAGTGCCATGTGAGAGTATGGAGATTGAGGTGGTTTGGACACGTGAAGATGAGAGAAGGTGGTGAGGCATTGGGTGGAGAGCTGTTGGAGTGGAAGTGCCAGGTATGGAGATTGAGGTGGTATGGGCACGTGAAGAGGAGACAAGGTGGTGAGGCATTGGATGGAAATCAATTGGGGTGGAAGTGCCAGGTCGCCGTCCACCGGGCAGGCCATGGAATACATGGAGGCAGTGTGTTGAAGAGGATCTGGCAGCATTGGGCATTGAAGAGGTTGAGGCAATGGTTAGAGATAGTTGGAGGCGTATCATCAGCCGTCTAACCTCATAAGATATTTTGGGAAAATCTGACGTTAAAGAGAAAGATGATGAGTATCATCCACTTTACTTTTAGATGTGTAAGTAATGGAATCGGAGAAGGAAAGAGAGGAAAGAAGAAGGAAAAGGGGGAAAGGAGAGGAGAGTAAGAAAGAGCATAAAGCACCATCTTACAGTAATGAAACACTCCCTCTTGTCAATAACCACATACTCCTTCTCTTTTCCTGTCCAAGCTGGTTGACCTTGGCCACGGCTTACTAGGTCATCACAGTGCCCCGGGCTGCCCTGATGCCAACTGTGCCTCCAAGGGACTCAGCTGTGGCCCTCATGGCAAGTAAGTCTCATCATGCATCTTTGCAGCATTTCTCCTCCTTTGATAAGTCCATCATATACTCAACATCATTTAATCCAACTGTAAGAACCACTGCATACTATTGTCTTTTCCTCTCTCTTCATTTTATATTCAGAAATGTATAGCCAATCTTTTAACATCTTCATTTAGTCAACCATTAGTTTCAGGCATCAGGAATGTAACTCTCTGGAGGTAGAGACATGGCCACCCAGGTGTGGAGTGGGTTATCACCGTCCTTATTACACCCTTGTTGTCTCCTACAGGTGTGGTGGGTCTCCAGGCAGCCTGCGGTGTGACTGCCTGGTGGGGTGGACAGGTGACAGCTGCACGACGCCCACCCAGCCCACCAGCTTCCTGCCCAATAGCTATGTTCGCCTGGCGCTCTCCTTCACCCCTCTCTCCCACACCACATCCCTCCAACTCAGGTAGGGGGTGTAGACTGGTTCCTCTCTATGTTTTTCTTATCCTTCCCTTTTTTATTCTCTCTATTTTTGTTATTGTGTTTATCATTCTCTTTCTTTTTCGCCTCTTGTAAGTGTTTCTGTTATTAATTCATTGTATATACATCACTATTAGCTGAGAGTGTAGGGATTAAAAATCACTCCACTGCATTATAAGAAGCAAAGAACTATGACCTCTCTTCTAAGGACAACTAAGTGTATATCTCTCACCTCTGTCACATTATTATCTTATGTATCTGTTTATGTATAGAATGAATGATTGCAGACATCAACTGTGTATGACCTCGTTACTAAGGGCACCTAAGTGTATATCCTTCACATCTATCTCATTATTATCTGCCTCTGTTCACGTATAGAAGAAATGATTGGAGACATCACCTCATACACAGATTTCGCACAAGGCAGCAGGACGGACAGCTGGTTGTGTTGTCGTCCCAGCACAGCCGTGACCGCCTGGCACTACAGCTGGTGCAGGGGCACTTGTGTCTCCTGCTGCACCAGCACCCGCAGCCCTTAAGGTCCCTGTGTCTGTCTAGGGTGCGGCTCACAGATGGCAGGTGGCACGTCGTTAGTGCCTCCAGGTAACCGTTAACTCTTTCTTCGTATTCCTGGGTATAATCTGGTCTACATAACTTTAACTCCGGCTATCTCAGTGTTAAACTTAGTTTTAATTTCATCCTAAGAGGAGCTTGAATGTTCTTTAATATAATATTCTATCTATAGATTAGTAGAATACTAGTGTAGAATAAATGGTGAAAGTGTGAGAGAACGACCTTTGTTAAATGGGATGGTAGAGCTATGGAGTATGTGAGTGAGTGAGAGAGATGTATGAGAGAGAGGACTGAACTGTGTGAGAATGACGTGCATGGACAGGTACAAATAGAGACTCTTCTACCATGTTCACCTTGAGGAAGCTCCAAGGAACATGCATCTGTTTAGACTAGAGTAGAACCAACCTTCTGTTTGCTTGTAGACACATAAAAGTATAGTCAAACGTTCTCCAGGTATTTTTGAACTATTGAAGATTTAGTCATAGGGGCTCGTATGTGTATATAGGCTTAAGGGTCATTTTCTCCCCCTCAGACATGGCTCCTCCACCTTACTGGCAGTGGATGAAGGGGATGGAGAGCTGTACAACGCCTCCATCTCCCTGAGTGGCTCTGAGGGCTCCACACTGCTGCAGGAGGACCGGCAGGTGGGGCTGCACATCGGGGGCCTGCCAGAGTATGCCGGCGTGAGCGTCATCAAGATCCACGGCGACTATCACGATGGTAGGTGTTGGTGGGGCATGATGGTAGGTGTTGGCGGGGGACATGATGGTAGGTGTTGGCTGGGGGCATGATGGTAGGTGTTGGCGGGGGGGCATGATGGTAGGTATTGGCGGGGGGCATGATGGTAGGTGGTTGGCGGGGGGCATGATGGTAGGTGTTGGCGGGGGGCATGATGGTAGGTATTGGCTGGGGGGCATGATGGTAGGTGTTGGGGGGGGCATGATGGTAGGTGTTGGCGGGGGGGGCATGATGGTAGGTGTTGGTTGGGGGCATGATGGTTGGTTTGGCGGGGGCATGATGGTAGGTGTTGGTGGGGGGCGCATGATGGTAGGTTTTGGCGGGGGGGCATGATGGTAGGTGTTGGTGGGGGGCGCATGATGGTAGGTTTTGGCGGGGGGGCATGATGGTAGGTGTTGGTGGGGGGCGCATGATGGTAGGTTTTGGCGGGGGGGCATGATGGTAGGGTTGGTGGGGGGGCCATGATGGTAGGTTTTGGCGGGGGGGCATGATGGTAGGTGTTGGGGGGGGCGCATGATGGTAGGTTTTGACGGGGGGCATGATGGTAGGTGTTGGTGGGGGGCATGATAGTAGGTTTGGGCGGGGGGGCATGATGGTAGGTGTTGGTGGGGGGCATGATGGTAGGTTTTGGCGGGGGGGCATGATGGTAGGTGTTGGTGGGGGGCATGATGGTAGGTTTTGGCGGAGCAGGATGGTAGGTGTTGGCGGGGGCATGATGGTAAGTGTTGGCGATTTGGGTTGCAGAAAATGAGAATAATATATTTCTATAGATACAGTGGAAACACTAACATAACGGAATTTTCTATAGCAGAAAAATTCAATTCCGTTATGAAAATTCCCTAGAACGGAATTTTCCATAATGGAGAACGATTTTCCGTTAATGCTCATGTCGGTGTATCGACACACCCTATACGGTCACCCTCACCCGTTTTGATGAGGTTCTGAATCAGATGTGAGTTTTTTACTATTAATTATACATATACGTATTTGTACTGTTTTATTATATGCATAGAAATGTGTTTACTTTGTTGTAGCATCTGTGTGCAGGCCTCAGATCACACCAAAACTCACACAATACCTGAAAATTGGTGCTGTAGAAATGGGTTCTGGCAAACACTCTCTATAGCGGAAAATTCCCTATACCGACAAGGGGTTGGCTGAATTATTACGTTATAGAGTTTCCACTGTACTTGTAAATGTGTTTGATGTTGTATGCAGAAGAAAGCTGTGAGTTAATGTTAATAAGTGTAAGGGATAGATTTTAGACGTTATTGCATGCATGCGTTCGGAACTACCTCGTAAACAGGTACTACCACGTGTAGGTCTCACGGGCTCTGGTAGCTTCCTTATTTTCTTATGTTCTTATGTTCGGATGAAAACTGACGCCAAATTATTACGTCTATGAAACCATTACGGGAAAAGAGTTTGGATCTCTCTCATTCACCCCAAGGTGTCTCTCGTTTCCTACCCTTTCATAAGACAAAAACATAAGGAGCCTATAATAGACCGTGAGACCTACACATGTTAGTTCCTGATCTTTCTCTTGATCTGTTCTTTCCCTCACACACTCAAGACCGCTTCTTCCCCAGGCTGTGTGGATGACGTGAGGTATCGGGGCGGGTGGTGCCGCTGCCCCCCGCCGCCAACAACACACCCTGGGGCCAGGCAACCATGTTCCAGGGTGTGAGGGAGAGGTGTAGTGCCCCGCCAGCCTGCGCCAATGTCACCTGCAGGCCGCCACTCATTTGTGTGGACACCTGGAGGTCCTACCATTGCGGGTACGTCTATTTATATCTCTTACAAATGAAGATATGGAGGTGGCTGTTGATACGTACATTTTATCTTTGTTGGTAAGACTAGTGGTCTGGTATAAGGTTATATAGCAACATTAGGCACTCTCTCTCTCTCTCTCTCTCTCTCTCTCTCTCTCTCTCTCTCGCTCTCGTCTCGCTCTCCTCTCTCTCGCTCTCGCTCTCGCTCTCGCTCTCGCTCTCGCTCTCGCTCTCGCTTCTGGCTCTCGCTCTCTGCTCTCGGCTCTCGCTCTGCTCTCGCTCTGGCTCTCACGCTCTCGCTCTCGCTCTCGCTCTCGCTCTCGCTGTCTCTGCCGTCTCGCTCTCTCGTCTCTGCTCTCTCGTCTCGTCTCTGTCTCGTCTCTGTCTCTCTCGTCTCTCTCTCTCTCTCTCTTTTCTTCTCTCTCTCTCTCTCTCTCTCTCTCTCTCTCTCTCTCTCTTCTCTCTCTCTCTCCTCTCTCCTCGCTCTCTCGCTCTCGCTCTCGCTCGCTCTCGCTCTCGCTCTCGCTCTCGCTCTCGCTCTCTTCTCCTCCTCTCTCTCGCTCTCGCTCTCTCTCTCTCTCTCTCTCTCTCTCTCTCTCTCTCTCTCTCTCTCTCTCTCTCTCTTCTCTCTCTCTCTCCTCAATGCCTTGATAGTCCCTCTACCTAAGTCCAAGAAAAGGTATGTAATTAGCTTGCCAGTCAGTCAGTCAGTCATTTAGTAACTTGGCATTCCTTTGCCTGATAAATTGTTGGTGTCGTGGATTGAGTCTCCACCATATATAGTGATAAGTTTTTTAATCTAGTGTTGTAATTGTGTATTGTAGAGAGGAGTAACAAGACACCACCCGAACTAAATTGGCCCACCACCCTTTCTGTATTCTCTACTGTCTTCTTTATAGGGATTGGCAACTGAGCGGCCTTTTTGTTACCCTTTTTTTGCCCTTTCAATCGTGATGTATGAATAATAAAAAATAAAAATTGTTGTCTAATGGTGTTGCTTGTGGTGTTGTGTACAGGTGTGGGACGGGACAGGTGTTGTCTGGGACGCGAAACACCTGTGAGGACGAGGATGAGTGTGCGTGGGATCCTTGTCTGCATGGCGGTACCTGCCTCAATAAGCCATCAGGTGAGCTCTTCTAACCACCTTCCTTAAATCAGTGACCTTAATTGTTATCCCTTCTTTCCTTCTCTTTGTTGTTAAACAAACAATCAAGTGGTGGCACTCCAACTACCCCTGAACGCTGCATATCCATTGTCTCCTCATCACTTGTGTTGACTATAAAACTATAGTATAGAATAGAACAGTAAATGTTGTGAATCAAATACACGGTCACCTAAGATGAATGTCATCGAGCTGAGATTATGCTGAATTAATATCAATAACTCTTTCATATTTAACAATCTTCGATTGTTTGTATCTATAAATATCAAATAAAAGCGAACAAATTTAAAGAATCCATTGAGTATTCGTATATGCATAGAATTACCACATATAAAACTTTACACTAAATAAATAAAACATCAATGGGTAATTTTTCACGAAAGTTATAGAATGTCAATTTATTACTTATATGTATTTCGTTTCTGATAAATGAATTACCACCATGATAAATTAGCGTAATAATATAAACAAAAAAATTAATACACATAAATAGAATAAAAACCAAAAACTAATAATAGAACAAACATTTACGAAGATTACAGTATATCATATATACTGATAAACCAGTCTATATGATAGTCATATGCAGCAAGTGAATGGGCCAGCAGACTGACCATGGGCCCAGTACTGCAGCGTCCAGCGCGCGTAGTTGCGGAGTGTCACATCCAGTTCTACTGTTATCTATGCCATAAGCTATTCCAACCACCTCCCTTAAATCATCTCATGGCAAACATCACACCACGGATGCCTCCCACCAGTGACTGACATGTGCCCCTGACCCTCCCATTCCAGGGTTCCTGTGTCAGTGTGCTCAGGCTTCAGCGGGCGTCACTGCCACCTGCCGGGCCCCGCAGACACCTCCCTCAGGCTATCCCTCACCGCCCTGGGGGCCACCGTGGCTTGGTCCCTCCTCATCCTGTGTGAGTTGATGGCTTATTTCTTGCCTTCTCTTCTCTTTTTACCACAAATTAGATATTATTAGCTCTTACCTCAAATATTACGGCTTTTCTTGCAACATATAAGATTTTGGAAGGGGTAAGTAAGGGTGTGAGGCTATATGCATGATATTACTCATTAACAAAGGCAATATATATACAATGAATAGGTAAAAACAGGGCATATTGTGTTTTTCATTGTATTTCTCTTCGTTTTGAGGCTGAAAAAACTCACCATTGAAGAGAAGTACGTAAGAATATTTTCAAGGTGAAAATGATCAATGCATCAAATGTTTGACGGGTGCTTATGAAAGACTAGAGGAGGTGAATAGGACCTTGAATGCACCCTGGGTTTGTAGTGGTGTTGAGTACAGGGTGTTGCAGCAGTGGGTGTATATCCTTGCAGTGGTGGTGTGTGCGTTGCTGCTCCACCAACACCACCGCCGTGCAGCGCTTCGCAGGGGCGGGCCAGCCAGGGTGAACGGAGGTGAGCGCACAGCCTCCCCGTCCCTGGCCAGACCCAACCCCCATGGTGCCAACGGACAGCCTGCCTGGACCACGGCTGCTGTAAGGGAACCTGGTAAGTGGGATGAGAGAGAGTGCCTTGCTGTAGGGGAACCAGGTGAGAGTGATAGATGAGAGGGAGTGCCTTGCTATAGGGGAACCTGGTGAGTGGGATAAGAGGGAGTGACTTGCTGTGGGGTAACCAGGTGAGAGAGTGATAGATGAGAGGGAGTGCCTTGCTGTAGGGTAACCTGGTGAGTGGGATGAGAGGGAGTGACTTGCTGTAGGGGAACCAGGTGAGAGAGTGATAGATGAGAGGGAGTGCCTTGCTGTAGAGGAACCTAGTGAGGGGGATGAGAGGGAGTGACTTGCTGTAGGGGAATCAGGTGAGTGGGATGAGAGGGAGTACCTTGATGCGGGGGAACCTGGTGAGTGGGATGAGAGGGAGTACCTTGCTGCGGGGGAGCCTGGTGAGTGGGATGAGAGGGAGTGCCTTAATGTGGGGGAACCTGGTGAGTGGGACGAGAGGGAGTGACTTGCTGTAGAGGAACCAGGTGAGTGGGAAGAGAGGGAGTGACTTGCTGTAGAGGAACCTGGTGAGTGGGATGATAGGGAGTACCTTGCTGTGGGGGAACCTGGTGAGTGGGATGATAGCGAGTACCTTTCTGTGGGGAACCTGGTGAGTGGGATGAGAGGGAGTACCTTGCTGTGGGGGAACCTGGTGAGTGGGACGAGAGGGAGTGACTTGCTGTAGAGGAACCAGGTGAGTGGGACGAGAGGGAGTGACTTGCTGTAGAGGAACCAGGTGAGTGGGAAGAGAAGGAGTGACTTGCTGTAGAGGAATCTGGTGAGTGGGATGAGAGGGAGTGACTTGCTGTAGAGGAATCTGGTGAGTGGGATGAGAGGGAGTGACTTGCTGTAGAGGAACCTGGTGAGTGGGATGAGAGGGAGTGACTTGCTGTAGAGGATCTGGTGTGTGGGATGAGAGGGAGTGACTTGCTGTAGAGGACCTGGTGAGTGGGATGATAGGGAGTACCTTGCTGTTGGGGAACCTGGTGAGTGGGACGAGAGGGAATACCTTGCTGTAGAAGAACCTGGTGAGTGGGATGAGAGGGAGTGACTTGCTGTAGAGGAACCTGGTGAGTGAGATGAGAGGGAGTGACTTGCTGTAGAGGAACCTGGTGAGTGGGATGAGAGGGAATACCTTGCTGTAGAAGAACCTGGTGAGTGGGATGAGAGGGAATACCTTGCTGTAGAAGAACCTGGTGAGTGGGATGAGAGGGAGTGACTTGCTGTAGAGGAACCTGGTGAGTGAGATGAGAGGGAGTGACTTGCTGTAGAGGAACCTGGTGAGTGGGATGAGAGGGAGTGACTTGCTGTAGAGGAACCTGGTGATTGGGATGAGCGGGAGTGACATGCTGTAGAGGAACCTGGTGAGTGGAATGAGAGGGAGTGACTTGCTGTAGAGGAACCTGGTGAGTGGGATGAGAGGGAGTGCCATACTGTAGGGAACCTGGTGAGTGGGATGAGAGGGAGTAACTTGCTGTGGGGGAACCTGGTGAGTGGGACGAGAGGGAGTGACTTGCTGTAGAGGAACCAGGTGTGTGGGAAGAGAGGGAGTGCCTTGCTGTAGAGGAACCTGGTGAGTGGGATGAGAGGGAGTGCCTTACTGTGGGGGAATCTGGTGAGTGGGATGAGAGGGAGTGCCTTGCTGTAGAGGAGCCTGGTGAGAGAGTGATAGATGAGAGGGAGTGACTTGCTGTAGAGGAACCAGGTGAGTGGGATGAGAGGGAGTGACTTGCTGTTGGGGAACCTGGTGAGAGAGTGATAGATGAGAGGGAGTGCCTTGCTGTAGAGGAACCAGGTGAGTGGGACGAGAGGGCGTGACTTGCTGTGGGGAAGTTGGTCGAGTGGGTTTGTGACAGGGGTAAGAACGATGGGGATTTATGATCAGCGCTCAATTAAAACTAACCCATATAGTTGTCATCCTTTCCCTACATATCGTCACCACCACCACCATAGCATCATCTTTCTGTTTAACGTCAGATTTTCCCATAATGTCTTGTGAGGTTAGACGGTCGATGATACGCTTCCATCTATTGCCTCAGCCTCCTCAATGCTCAATGCTGCCAGATCCTCTGGTGGGACATCTTCCACAGCCACTTCAACACACTGCCTCCATGTCTTCCTTGGCCTACCCGGTGGACCTGGACGGCGACCCAGCACTTCCACTCCAACAGTCCTCCCATATGCCTCACCACCTTCTCTTCTCTTCACTTGCCCAAACCACCTCAATCACCTTACTCTTACCTGGCAATTCCACTCAGACAGCTCTCTCAAATACCTCACCACCTTGTCTCCTCTTTACTTGCCCAAACCACCTCCATCTCCTTACTCTCACCTGGCACTTCCACTCCAACAGTTCTCCCCAATGCCTCACCACCTTCTCTCCTCTTCACGTGCCCAAACCACCTCCATCTCCTTACTCTCACCTGGCACTTCCACTCCAACAGCTCTCCCCAATGCCTCACTACCTTCTCTCCTCTTCACGTGTCCAAACCAGCTCAAAATCCTTACTCTCAGCAATGTACTCAACTCCCTCAATCTCTTTCCTTCAACCATAGTCACTATAACACCTTCACCTATCTCCCCACAGGTGTCTTAGAGCTCAAGGTGAACCATAAACACCCAGGGGGCTGCCCAATCACCCTGGAGGAGACGGGACTGTATGTGGCGAAGGTGACGGCCAAAAGGAAAGGGGGTGAGAATGGCGTGAACAGCTCTGGGGACAAGAGGAAAAGGGGAGGTAGTGATGTGGCAACCGGGGATGACCTAAGAAACTACTCCTATGAAGGTGAAGGCTCCTCCCCAGGATCCCTCTCTTCGTGTGAGTCCCGTGAGGTGATAGGAGGTGTAAGGGAAGGATTAGATAGGACTTAGGAGAGGTATGCAGGATTTGAAGATTGGGGTAACTGAAGTCAGAGAGAAGATGAATTGGAAAGAGTGAATAATAGATGAATATGAAAATATGGAATGGCCCCAAAATATTGCAAAATTGATAGATGGGAAGGAAAAACGGACAAGAAGGTTTAGGAAAATATTGGTGACATAAATGAGCTAGAGAGAATAAAAGCGGATGAAGGGAGAATGAATTGGGTAAAGAAGAGTAAAAAAAAGTATAAGTAAAGGAACAAATGTGAGAAGACTTGATATATGCGATGAATAAAGAAAGAAAAAAATAGGGCATTTGCAAAATAAAAGAGAGAAGGACAGGAGATGATGATAAAGAGGGAAACGAGCCAGAAACAAAAAAAGTCATGGGTGAATAAGAGAAAGAAAATCACAGACCAGAAAATTGTTAGTTGAAATAAAACAAAAATAGGGAACAGAAAAGGGCAAAACATTTTGGAAGAAATTCAAACAAAAATTCATAATGAAATATTAAACTAGTTGGGTTTTTCTTAACGTTGGAACCTATAGCTCCAACTAGATATAGAATGTAGGCTATTTATTTTTCTCTTTTGAGGGCTCAGGTGGTTGGCCCTGCACATTCTGGAGAGTCCTGATGTCGGACGCTCTCGCATGTTGGTGGCACAGGCTGGATTTGTATAGTAACACCTGTGGTCTTAGGTGAAGATCCCATTTTATGTGATGTTCGGATCCTCAGTCAGGCTCATGACTGCCACCTGGTGTGGCAGCATGAGCCTGCTACACCAGTGTAAACCAATTCCGTTGCACTAGCAGTCGAAAGAACAGGTATAGATAGCTGCATGCTGGTTTATTCAGCCACTCGACGATGGATTTGACAGTTGCTCCTTGGTGGGACTTGAACTCGGGACCTTCTACTCCCCTACCAGGCTCTTGTCGAAAGAGTTATCCCCGACAGGATTCGAACTCGGGACATTGAGCTCACCACTCCATGACGCTAACCACTCGGCCACCGCCTCCCCCATAGCTTAAGTGGAATGACTCTCAAACATACCACTTCCACTTAGTAATACAAAAAAATACAAAGGATGAGCAGACAGTAACAAGCCTACTAGAATGAATACAAAGAATTAATGATAATGGAAGTATGAAAGAAAAGAAAGAAGATTTGTATACTTTTCACCCATCCAGCACTCTCCTCCTCCTCCTCCTCCTGAGCCTTCTACATGCATTACAGGTCTGGAAAGCTGCGGAGGGAGTGCCAAGTTCCTGGGAGGGTTCAGGGAGGTGGCACGCGCCCTTGAGTCTTGGGAACCACCCAGCGTACGATCCACCCACTCCACACCCACAAAAATGGAATCTTCCCCTCCGCCCACTACCACGCTCTGCTCCACCCACCACTCCTCACCAATTTCAGGGCACCACACCCCATGCCAGCCCACTGTGCCCGCCAATACCATGCCCCCGGACCTCCTTGCCTTGCCCATGCTATCCGAGGGCGTGTCTCAAGGCTTCCCCACGCCAGAGTCCTAGAGTAAGTGTGTCAAGGTGCCTTAGGACTCCGTAAGACCAGTTGGATAATTTCTACATAGTAAGTGTGAGAGTGAAGGGTCTTTGGGAAGAATTAATAATGAGAGTAATTAAGTGTAAATACAGGCTTTATGAGTTCTAGAAATACTCAGAGTTCTAGAGTAAGTGTGAATAAAACTAGAATTGTAGGAGCATTTAGTTTATGAAGAGGATTGAAGAGTAGCTACCTAGTGTCCTACTGAAAAGAAACATTGTCTTTGATTAGCAAACATTGTTAGGATATACTAGATACTTTTTTGTGTTCGGCTTATTTCCCTCTTTATCCTTCTCTTCTGCCCTTCTCTTTTCTTACAACTGTCCAATTTTTCTCTTTATTTATCTTATTTCAGAATCTTTTCACATTTCTGTTGCCTTATTCATATTTTTTTGCCTCATCTTTACCCACTTCACGCGCTCTTCTATCCTCTATAATTCTCTCTATCTCACTAATATCACCCATTTCTCTCTCAACCTTCTTCTCCTTTTCTTCATTCCCATCTATCTACTTCGCAATCTTTTATGAACCTTTATAAGCAAGCATAATCTTAACCTGTGTGTATTGATGACTAACTCTTCTTCAGGACACATCAAAGCGAGCCAGCGGCGAGGAAGAACACATATCACCGTCCACATCACCACCACCACCTCATCATCACCACATCATCAATAACATCATCATTAGAAGAGCTACCGTGCTTCTCCATTGCTGCTGCCCCGCCTCAATCACCTCACAAGAGACACCCAAACATATGCCAGGACCTGTCACACACTCCCTCTGCCCTGCACCTCCCCACCCTGCAAAGCTGCTGCTGGTACGTATGTGTGTGTGGCTGTCTGGCAGGAGGAATAGGGAGATGGATTACCTGGGCTCTTGTTGTAACGCCTGCTGGGGACGGTTGAATGTTCTCTCTAAACTCTTCCTTTCTTTTCTCTTTTGTCGTTGTGATGGAATTCTGAAGGGGATGCCGAAAGGGGGGGGGGGCAGCCTTCCTGACAAATAGCTGAAGGACACTACTGGCCAAGGGGACTGTGACAGGGAGCCAATGTACTGCTCCATAGGCGGGAATATACCTGAGACCGACATAGCATTACACTGCCCTGGGCTCACATTTTCCCTGTTGAATCCCGTCATAAGATCCTCCACAGAACGAACTGACAGGGTAACAATCACACTTCAGGGAATACTTCTTATTTCCCTTTTTAACTTAATGAACCTGGTAGGGTTTGAGCCCACCCGTCTTTGAATTAGCTCTCTCACAGTCGAGAACGGTACCTACCAGGCCAAAGAGATATCCCGCTTGGCAAAGTTGTTCTAGGCTATTTCAACCATTACATCAGTGTGTGTGTGTGTGTGTGTGTCGTGTGCGTGTGCGTGTGCGTGTGCGTGTGCGTGTGCGTGTGCGTGTGCGTGTGCGTGTGCGTGTGGTGTATGTGTGTGTGTGTGTGTGTGTGTGTGTATTGATAATCTTCATGATATAAATGTGTGTATTGTCACTATTTAATTTTATGTTGTTCTTTTTATCATTCTCTTATTTTATTATATTGCCTTTCTTATTGATTATGTACATGTCAGAGAGAGAGAGAGAGAGAGAGAGAGAGAGAGAGAGAGAGGAGAGAGAGAGGAGAGAGAGAGACGAGAGAGAGAGAGAGAGGAGAGAGAGAGAGAGGGGAGAGAGAGAGAGAAGAGAGAGAGAGGAGAGAGAGAGAGAGAGAGAGAGAGGAGAGAGAGAGAGAGAGAGAGGAGGGGAGAGAGAGAGAGAGAGAGAGAGAGAGAGAGAGAGAGAGAGAGAGAGAGAGAGAGAGAGAGAGAGAGAGAGAGAGAGAGAGAGAGAGAGAGAGAGAGAGAGTTCAAATTTATTCATTCAAATTCATTTATTTTCCACAGGGTAGTGGTTATTACATCAGAATACGTATAATAATTGGTAGACTTGTCTACATGTCAAGCTTATTTTACATGCTAAAATATAGGCAAAAAATATGGGTGAGTAAGTCACTGTAGCTGACCATACGAGTGTAAAACATATATATTGGCACCAAATTCCAGGTACAGCATTGTCAATAATCTAGTAAGAGTAAAATAAATAAAATTCCAGTCAAACAGGCAGAATTCCAGTAAAACATAAGATTACAATAAAAATAAATATGTTAAATTTGCTAAAAAATTCAGTAAGACAAGTAAAACTGCAGTAAAACCTAGAATTACAATAAAAGATAATATGTAGAATCTGCTAAAAACTACTCTACTAAAAATCATTTTGGTCGTGCAAAATATAGTTGACTAGTCTAGATTTAAATACAGAAAGTGTATTTGCCTGAGTGACGTTGGCTGGTAGGGAGTTCCATTTTTTTGGTCCATTTACTGTAAATTTTTTAGCACCGGTGAATGTCTTAACTCTAGGAATAACAAGGTTACTTTGTTGTCTCGTCATGCTACTTGTTGTGCTGTGGACTGTTGGGAATGAGTGGAGCCAGTCGGGATACATGCCGTCCAGAGATTTATACATGGCAATGTTAACATCAACAAATATTTTTTGTTTAATTCTGAGCCATCCTAGTTCTTTGAAGGCAGGGGAGATATGGTCATATTTCCTTATACCACCTATCGAAACTCTGGCAACAAAATTTTGTAGTTCTTGTACTTTCTGTAAAAGAGTACTGTTGGTGGTACCCCAAATGCGTATGCAGTAGTTAATAAGACTCAATACAAGTGACTGGACAACAATTTTCCTGCTAGATTTATCAAAATTTTACTTATGCGGCATATATACATTAACATCCCAATGACCTTTTTATTTAACTCGTTAATATGCGTGTCAAATAATAAATAGCGATCCATGTATAAACTAAATTTTTGACCTGTGTGCTGGGACGGACACTGGTGTCGTCAAACTTAATCATAATATTCTCAGGTACATGTGACAGTAACTGTCTGCTTCCAATGAATATACATTGTGTTTTGCTGGCCTTGATCATCAGGCCATTACTAAGAAAATATTCTTTTGCCTTAGTAAGGGTTGCTTCCGTTTCTTTAATGATGGTGCCTAAGTTTTCGAGAGATCCACTGTGAAGAAACTGAGTGTCGTCAGCGTACTGGACAAGTGTACAGTCATTGAAGTGTTGAGCCATGTCATTGATATAAATGTTGAATAATACTGGTCCCAGGATGGAGCCTTGAGGGACGCCATAGCTGACATTTTCTTTTTTTGATATTACTTTTTGTAACTTGACAGACTGACTTCTGTTACAAAGATAGCTGTTAAGCCAGAAGGAGTCAATGTTAAGGTTAGAACATTTTCTTAGGAGAAGACTATGGCTGACACTGTCAAATGCTTTTGATAAATCACATAATGTTAACAATGATATTTTCTTATTATCCATATTGTTATATATTTTATCAGTTATCACAGTTAGAGCAGACTCGGTAGAAAGCTTAGGTCTAAAACCATGCTGGCAGTTAGAGAGATACTTGTTATCTTCTAAGAAGTTTGAAAGCTGACTAGATACAATTTTTTCTAAAATCTTAGAGAGTACTGGTAAAAGAGAAACTGGGCGATAGTTAGTCACATTGTTGAAATCACCTTTCTTAAACAAAGGAATGACATGTGCATGTTTCCAGGCCAGGGGAAATACACCGGTAACGATAGAAGTATTGATTATGCAAGTTAGGTAAAAGCCAATAATATATAAGGCATCCTTGATGAACTTAAGCGATATCCCATCTGAGCCCACAGAACGAGTATCTTTCAGACTTTTTATTGTTAATATCACAGTATTAGTGTCCACGGGCTTAGGTCTAAAATTCAATTTTTCACTCCCTCTATTACACTCTGTAATCAAGAGGTCCAACGAAGATAAGAGATTTTTCTGTAAAGTCTGTTGTGTTTGATCATAAGTTGTCTTTCCTACATTTGCAAAGAAATTATTAAAACATTCGGCCTTCTCACTTACATTTTCGAATTCAAATGATTCAGAGCCACACTTCTTTGTAGGGACTAATTCTTTAATAAGATTCCATATACTAGATGAATTACCTTTAGAATCATAGAATTTATTGACATAATATTCCTTTTTAGTTGAAGCAATACGAGACTTAATTGCTTTCTTTTCGTTAGTGTACTTTTGTTGCAAGGAAATGTTAGATCTGTCTCTCCTCAACTTACTGCGAGTATCATCACGTTTCTTCATGGCCAGACGCAAATCGTCATTAAGCCAAGGTGCTAAAGGTCTTTTAACTTCCTTGGTTACAAAGGGAGCACATTTGTCCAGACATTTGGTAAAATTATTATTAAAATATTTTACTTGTAAGTCAACATTGTCGGTGTTCATTATTTGATTAAGGTTTTGAGACTGTTCCATAAGTAAGTCACACAGATAATCCTTACTATATTTACCCAGATGACGAAAAGTTTTTATCTCTGGCTTTCGCTTAGGCTTACTAATATTTACATTAATACTGATGAGGTCATGGTCTGATATTATTTCCGGAACAACAGATTTAGCTAAAACAAGGTTTGGTTTGTTGGTAATTATCAAATCTAGTAAAGTAGCTGATGTGGGTGTCACCCTAGTGGCCTCTTCTATCAACTGTGTAAGTTTATTGCAATTGATTATACCACTCATTTGTTTTTCTTAGAAAATAAGTCATCATTAAAATCACCTAATACATAAAACCCTTTCTTACTTACACATGCTTGTCTAAAAACATCCTGAATATACTCAAAAGAAGCCACTGGGGCCTTAGGGTGCCTGTAAACACATCCAATGATAACGGCTGGCAACATATGACTCTGAACACTCAGCCATAAGTCCTCTACACCTGGTTGTTTAGGAAGAGCTAGATCTATTATATTAGTTTTCAGTTGTTTGTTAACATAAATACATACACCTCCTCCACGTCCAGCATCACATCTAAAAACTGTAAAACTAGGAATGTTAATATGTTCATCAGGAGTTTCAGCACGTAGCCATGTCTCACTCACACACAACACATCAATATCTCTATCAGATATAAGAAGCTTAATTTCATCAAAATTAGACTGTAGGGACTGAGCGTTTATATGTTCGATAGTTATCAACTCCTTTCTAATATAACATACATCGGCAGATTCTTCTTCGCCACATCCCTATCTACTGTAATAATTACATAATCGAGACTTATGTCCTAGGGCATGGCAAAATTCACATCTGAGTTTGTGGTCATGTCTACAAGTTGACTGTTTGTGGTTGAATTCCCCACAGTTGAAGCATCCTATTTTCGTTTTCTGATGTGTGTTAGAGTGGTCAACATTAGTGTTAATGGGTGAAAAGATTCGCGTGTGGTGAGGGTCGCGTCGCGTCTGTGTTCTTCTCCAATGAGTATTCTGTGTTTCAATGCATGTAGTGGGTGAATGGGTGCCCGCAACAGTGCTTCGCGGAATTGTGAATTCCCCACAGTTGAAGCATCCTATTTTCGTTTTCTGATGTGTGTTAGAGTGGCCAACATTAGTGTTAGTGGGTGAAAAGACTCGCGTGTGGTGAGGGTCGCGTCGCGTCTGTGATCTTCCCCAATGAGTATTTTGTTTCTCAATGTATGTAGTGGGTGAGTGGGTGCCCGCAACAGTGTTTCGAGGCCTCGAGGAGTAACCTGATGGCCCCCTGGGGCGGGCGGTGGATGACAGGCACCCAGCTGGCCAGGTACTGTTGGGCCAGGGTTGGGCATAAGGCCGGGTGGGGGATGGTAGGCAGTAGTTTGGTAGAGCGTATGCCAAGGGGTTGGGGGTCGGGGGGGGGGGGGGGGTTGCCATGCTGATTGGCAGTTGTGAACTACCTTTTTGAGTAGTAGCTGTGAAAGGGCTGTGTCGGTTCGTTACCATGACTGGTGGTTGGTTCGAGTCAACATAATGGTTAGTTGTGGAGGGGAACACCTTGGCGTGAGGGTTGCCTATTGTGTCTTTGTTTTGTGGATGCATTCTTGTTCTGAATATCATTGTGAAACATAGAGGTTTGTTTCTTAACAGTATTCCAATCTGAATCAAGATTAAATCCTGGTCATTGTTTATCTATGGTGCACAACAACTTAACTGCGCCTAGTCTGTTCAGGGTGAGGGATACGTTATCCTCATCCCCGCTAAAACAAAAATCATCTAAATCTCCAGTGCCAAGTCTGAACGTTGGAACTGGGTTAATGACAGTCACTCCGTTTGCTTCACACCATTTCACTAGCAGTTCGTTAAACTTGTTTATCTTGACTTGGATTTCCTGAGACATTGGCACTGACATTGGCAACTTGACACACACAAATCTTCATATTATTGTTCTTCACTTTGAGAGCACTAATCAATGAACCAAAATTATCTAAAATGCTATGAGGGGCTACGTCATCAAGTATGTCATACAGCCCACCATATATCACGCACTCAGAAGGAATCCAGTTGAGTTTTTCTGTCACCCAACTTTTAAGCAGGTCGATGTTTGCACCGGGAATAGTCCTTACTTTGCAGTTTTCTGCTAAATCAGAACTTAGTACTCTTTGCAAGTTAGTATCACCCAATAGGAGATTGTTGTTAGGTGATGGAGGGTCTGATTTTATTTTGTGCTGTTTACTGCTAGTGATATTTTGCTGCTCTAATAAACTTACACGTTGTTGCAGGGATTCAATGGTAGTATAAGCAATCTTAATTTCAGTGTTTAGCAAGTTCGACCTCCATATTTTTTGTTTCTAGTTTAGACCTGATTGATTTAATGTCTTTTGAGAGTTTGTGCACTTTGCCAGCTATATCATTTGTATCAAATAAATCATTAGTTGTGTGAGTTACCTGCGTGGCATATAGGGATGGCTGAGGTATTTGTGAAGTGACTGGAGATTGGGAGGTTGTCGTTGGCTCTGCCGGCTGCGACGGGGCTGTTCTCGAGTCGCCAGATGTCAAAAGGGTCAGCCGTAGGTCAGCTGGCGGTGTAGGGTCTAACCACATGTCGTCGGGTTGAAGAGGGGTCAACCACAGGTCGGCGTGCGGTGAAGGGGCTGGCTGCATGTCATCAGGCGGAGGGGCTGGCTGCATGTCACCGTGCGGAGAGGGGGCTAGCTGCAGGTCCCCCGGTCGAGCTGGGGCTGCCTGGGTGGGAGGCAGGGGTGTCTGTGGCTCACTGGGGGCTGGCCTCGAAGCGTCGGGTGAAGGAGGTGCTGGCCGTGGTGCGTCACTTGTATTTGGTGTGGGTTGACATTTTTCCAGTAACATGGTAATGAGTTGGCTCTTGGTCGTCCATATATTGGTTAGCCCCATTTCACGGCACCGTTTCTGTAGATCTGGCTTGCGTAAGTTAGTGTCGAGGAATTCCCTTGTTGGGTACTGTAAGGAGGGATGAATAGTACCTGTTGGCGGGTGTGGCATCGCTGGTGCAGGTTGGGGCAGCACCTGCGCGGACGGCACTGGCAAGCTGTCTTCTAACATGTTTCTTGTTGACATCTCCTTATTATTTGCCGTGCTCATGAACATGGATATTTCACTCACTTCTTTGGCTTCGTTGTGGATTGAAGAGTCTGCTGACACCGATTTATCATTCCTTGTCCAATGTTTACATATGCGCATGCGCAGTCTGGTTGAAAGTCTCACAGGTCCTGCTCCACTAATGTAGATATACCATTACTGTACTATTTTAGTCACTTTCGGCTAGAGTACATATGTCACGAGGTACTTGTGAGCCTTACGAGAAAGTTGGACACGGCAGGTCTCCAGAGATACACGGTAGACAGTTTAAAAACAGACAAAATCCGGAGCACTCAATTGTTGTTGTCACCATGGCCGCCATGACAGGGGAACTCCTGAGAGAGAGAGAGAGAGAGAGAGAGAGAGAGAGAGAGAGAGAGAGAGAGAGAGAGAGAGAGAGAGAGAGAGAGAGAGAGAGAGAGAGAGAGAGAGAGAGAGAGAGAGAGAGAGAGAGAGAGAGAGAGAGAGAGAGAGGACAAAAAAGAGAGATGCCTGCTTGCCTGACTTATTGACCTACTGACTTAATCTTCAATCATTCTTTTTCTCTCTCTTACATGTCATTGGTGTTCTTCCAGGCCATCCCCGGGGAGCCCCATGGGGAGGGGGATACACGAAGGGCTGGGGAGGAAGGGGGGAGAACAAACCCCAGAAACAACATGAACAGAAAGTGAAGAAGAGAGAAGCAGAATTTGTTTTGGAATTAATGTTATGTTGGTAGTGGAAGAAGAAGAAGAAGAAGAAGAACCCAAATGAGGAAAATTTGTGTAGATTACACCTCTTTTAGTTTATCTTTCCTTCATTACTTCTTGTTTATCCCTGCTTCCTTACCTCCTCCCTTCCTTTCTTCCTTTTGTTCGCATCCTAATGCCAAAATGATCTCCATTATCACTCCTTTGTTTTTTCTCAGTCCCTCTGCAGTATTTCATTCCCTCCTTATACTTTAGTTGCTTCACTCCCTCACCCAGATATCATAACCATCACACCGCAAAATAATGGAATATAATAAGGTAAGTTTTATATTTTCATTGCAAGTAGAATCATCACACAAAACAAACAATATGTATATTTCTAAGGCTCCTGATGTATTATAATTATATATTAGATTGCTATCATGCATTTCTTAGATTATAATTTATTAACTTTTTTCTCGACTTACTAATTGGTTGCTTTCATGGACATTATATGTTTCTTAGATTATTAACTTTTTTTCTTGACTTAATTTGGTTGATTTCATGGACATTATGAGTTTCTTAGATTATTAACTTTTTATAGACTTATTATTGGTTGTTCTCATAGACTCTCCTGTGTTTCATCCCCGCAGGTGTGCTTGGCAGGTGGAACAGGTGTGTGGGGGGTCTGCAGATGATGAAAAATGTGACTCAATGGAAGAAAAGCAGGAAAAAAGTTAATGTTTTGTTATTTTGCTGGTGGTACTGTCTGTCTGTCTGTCTGTCTGTCTGTCTGTCTGTAGAGGAGGAGGTGGAATAAGTACATTGAGTGTCAGAAGATTACAGTACAGTAAAGTACATTGAGAGAAGACGATACATTTTTGTGTATAAGAACATAATAACATAAGAAAATAAGGAAGCTACACGAGGCCGTGAGACCTACACATGGTAGTTCCTGTAAAGAAAACAAGAGTACTCAAGGAGGATAAAGAAAATAAGGTAGAGCAGAAATGTTGCAAACGATAAATGAGGATGAGAGGTGACGGAGGAGTAAGGAGGAAAGGAAAACTATGCAAATATGAAAGTACATAGATATAGGGAGAGATGAAAAAACCACCACTACAATATTCAATGAAACACACACACTAATTCACAGGAGCCAATGCATGAGAAGTGGACTAAAACTTGAGTGATGGATGGAGCTTTGAACCTGGTACTGCAAATCCAAGACAGAGAAAAAGTACCTTCTGGGTAATTGATTAAGTTGTAAGTTTTTATTCCTTTTCGTTTTCCATACTTGTTGCATCACCAACACTATAACATAATTACTAACATTATTATCATTATATGTAAGTTTTTATTCTTTAAATTTTTCATGTTGCATCACTTCCACCACATTTCAAATTTTTTATTGCATTTAATTTTCATACCTGTTTCATCACCACCACCACTACTAACATCATTATTTCCATTAGTATTATTACCATTATTATCATTATGAGGTGTATCCTGGACAGCGAAGGAGTAATGTTGTGATGAGGGAGGCTTCCATTGTCTCATCAATACCATGTTTTTAGTACCTCATGGCTGAATGGAATAAATCATTGTTCTCGTAGTAGTGTTCTGTCGCCTTAAAACTTGGTCATCTTCTTAAGTTTCTCGTCTACCACCAAGGTTTTCTCTGTTTTTCAGGTTTTCTCACAGAAATAGCTGTGTCAGAAGAGTCTCCATTGCCCTACCGTCAATAACACTATAGTCGCCACTGCACTAATATCGCCAGTAATATTACGAATTTTAGCATCACTACATATTTGTATGTGCCACTAAAGACACGTACATAATATGGACTACTGTGCATCCTTCTTTAGTGGCACATACAAATCTGTAGTGATACTAAAATTCGTGATATATGGCGCCTGGCGACAAAAGTGTTATTGACGAAGGTAGCACTGGTGATGCTCACCATGTTCTCTCACTCTCTTCTCTTCTCTCTATTTCACACACTATCCTTCTCTTCATCTTCTCACATTACTAACATCCACTCAGCTCTTGTCTATTTTGTCATTTCACTCATCTATTCTTTCCAGGTGACCATTTATCTCAGAGTAGCTGCACATACTTACTCTTATACCTATAATTCCCTCATACCATTTTACCCTAAAACATCTTTTTCCTTATTACTTTGCTGTTCAAATTTTTGTAATTCATTGCCATAGGAGTCATATAGAAGGTGAGGTATCTGTTTATAAGTGAACTGGTGATGCTAAAACAACATACAAATTAGTAAATGTAAGGAAAGGGAGGTAGGAGGGTTGTGACAGATGATTACAATGTGTGAGGATATACTGTATAGGTATGAAGCGGGACCATTAAAAAACAGGTGTCAATGATTATACAGATAGACAGTAGGAAAACTAGGCTCAATCATAGCTACTATAATATACTACTACTATTACTACCACCACCACAATTACTACTACTACTACAACCACCATTACCACACCAGGCATAAAAAAAGCTAAAAACCAGGCGGGACAGCAATTCGGTCCCGACCATTCATTTCAGTTGTCGCGTCCATCACATGTAGAGAGCAGTGGCGCACCTGTCACTGATTACGATGCACCGGTTATCTCATTAGCCAGGTGCATTGTTATTGATTCTGGCGCCACGGATGAATAGAACGGCGGATTTGTGTGGATAAATGGATACCGTAATAAGAGATTATTTAACTGATGCAGAGAGAGAGAAAGAGAGGATTGGTACTTGAAAAGGAAAGGTAGTTGAAAAGGTGGTAGTCGAAAAGGAAAGGTGATTGATAGGTAGTTATTAGTAATTGGTATTTATTTATACATTTGTCTTCTTTTTATAGGAGATATGAATTAGTATGTAGATATGTTTATTTGCATATATTTTTTAGCCTATGATTTGATGTATAGTTGGTTATTCTTTCACTTCTTTTCTCTCACTTTAAAGAATGTTACTAAAAAAGACATGGAAAAGGCATTAAGACAGAATTTAGTATAGATATGAAAAAATATAATACCGACATAGAGAAACAATGTTTAGACTCTTTATTCTCGGATCTTATCGAAGGCAGTAGATAGATTTTGGACATTATAAATATACAATGCTTATCGTCAATAACACTATAGTCGCCACTGCACTAATGTCGCCAGGCGCCATATATTACGAATTTTAGCATCACTACAGACTTGTATGTGCCACTGAAGTTTATATCATGCACAGTAGTTTATATCATTTACCTGTCTTCAGTGGCATATACAAATTGGTAGTGATGCTAAAATTCATAATATATGGCGCCTGGCGACATTAGTGCAGTGATGACTATTGTGTTATTGACGGTAGCAAGAACCACATACATACATAGAATCTAAGCATCTATAGTCCTCTTCTATATATTGGCTATTTCAATAGCCAATATGTGGTGTCTGCAATGAACTAAGAATGCCATTAATCCAATTGATAGCAATAACTAATGTGAATGTTCTAAGAATTCAATAGCATTGTGTAACTGAAGAGAACAAGAGAGAGAGAGAGAGAGAGAGAGAGAGAGAGAGAGAGAGAGAGAGAGAGAGAGAGAGAGAGAGAGAGAGAGAGAGAGAGAGAGAGAGAGAGAGAGAGAGAGAGAGAGAGAGAGAGAGAGAGAGAGAGAGAGAAATAGAAAGAGAAAGAGAAAAGAGAAAGAGAAAGAGAGAGAGAGAAGGTATTTTGACCACGTAAATTATGGCGTCATACCAAACACGCTACCAAAACAACAACAAAATACGATTATCCATTTAAAACCCTTCGTTATGTATGTCGTATATACAAAAAACACGCTAAATTTAGTGTTTAGTTTCTAGTTAGTGTTGTTTAGTGTTGTGCAGTTTTTCTATAGTGTTAGTGCTAGCTAGTTTTTAGTTAGTGTTTTAGTTAGTTTAGTTTTCGTGCGGAGCTATTTTGTATATAAAAAAAAATTGCGTAAATTTTAGTGTTTAGTATAATGAAGAAAATGTTAAGAAGCGATACAATAGAGGAGTAAGTAATTTTGACCACGTAAATAATGGCGTCACTTGCGTCATCTAGGGTAATAAAAGTAGCCTAGCGTCCTCCTCCACACGAAGGTAATTTAACAAGCGTTATATCACTATTTTAGTGCATATTAGGGACCAAATCACACCCGGAGGCATATTCTCATTTTCCGGAACAGTATGTTGCGTTTAATCTTGAACACGTCAGGTTAGGTTATATAAGGATAGAGTTAGGTTAGGGTAGGTTTCCTGGAATTCACATATTAACTTTGTGTGGGAATCACAATGAAGGTATTTTCGAGAAAATCCTATGGTTAGTTGCGGAGCTACAGCCAAGCGTCTTCACTCGGAAACCACATACTGGCATACAGTTTGGGAATATGCCACCCGGAGAGACAGGGAAAACTAACAAAGCCTTCCTGATGCCCTAGAAATATCGAGAAAATCTGAATGGTTATGAACATTGAAGAAATGTAGGAATAATGTGAATAGCTAATCCCCAAAGACCGAAATATACACGTAATTCTTATTTTTATACTTTTGTCGTAATTTAGCGTTAATTTTTAGTTTGTATTGCCTTACGGGAATCTAAAGGTGATAGTGGGATGTTTAGTGTATCGATGGTTTAACTGTGGCGTCAGGAATCATAATCATGTAGTCTATAAGAACTACTTACCATCACGGGCGGAGTGTTGGCGGCGGCGCAGGTGTGTTGTGCGCATAACCAGGGAGGCGCCGCACTCAGGTATTGCATCACATTTACTTAAAGTAATCGTCCAGACCCATTTCTTTTTTGCATAAATATGTTGAATATTCATTCAAAACACCTATCCACAAAACATAATTAATTTCCACGCCTTATTTCCGTAAAAAAACACGAGTTTTGTAAAAAGCGCGGTAAAAAATTATTCATCCCTCCAACAGGTCCGCGAATATTATTGATGACGTCACAGAAAGTGTTCACCGAGAGAGAGAGAGAGAGAGAGAGAGAGAGAGAGAGAGAGAGAGAGAGAGAGAGAGAGAGAGAGAGAGAGAGAGAGAGGAGAGAGAGAGAGAGAGAGAGGATGCTGGAGTCCTACAAGAATCTGTCCTTATTCACTCTACTTCATCCCTTATACCCACCCACATCCCACAACACCCATCCCTGTTCCCACCCACATCCCCACTTCCAACACCCATCCCTTTCCCCAACCCACATCTCCCAACACCCACCCCCGTTCCCACCCACATATCCAGTTCCAACACCCCTCCCCTTCCCAAACACCCACCCCCGTTCCCACCCACATATCCAGTTCCAACACCCATCCCCTTCCCCATCCACCAACATCCATCCCCTTCCCCAACCATCAACACCCACCCACTTCCCCAACCACCAACACCCACCCCCTTCCCCAACCACCAACACCCACCCCCTTCCCCAACCACCAGCACCCACCCCCTTCCCCAACCACCAACACCCATCCCCTTCCCCCACCACCAACATCCACCCACTTCCCCAACCACCAACACCCATCCCCTTCCCCAACCACCAACACCCACCCCCTTCCCCAACCACCAACACCCACCCCCTTCCCCAACCACCAACACCCACCCCTTCCCCAACCACCAACACCCATCCCCTTCCCCCACCACCAACATCCACCCACTTCCCCACCATCAACACCCATCCCCTTCCCCCACCATTAACTCCCATCCCCTTCCCCCACCACCAACACCCACCCCTTCCCCAACCACCAACACCCATCCCCTTCCCCAACCACTAACTCCCATCCCCTTCCCCCCCCCACCGAACACCCACCCTCTTCCCCACCACCAACACCCACCCACTTCCCCTCCACCAACATCCACCCACCTCCCTCACCACTAACACCCACCCACTTCCCCTCCACCAACATCCACCCACCTCCCCCACCACTAACACCCACCCCCTTCCCCCACCACCAACACCCAGCCTCGTTTCCCTACCTTCACCCCAACGCACCAACGTCCGTCTGACGCACAATTTTTTTTTACACATTTCTCGCCTATTGGTCTGATACGTGTGCAAACTTCTCTGGAAAGGCACAGCTTTCTTGCTACACTCATCAAGGATGCATGTGTATACCATATCGCAAAAGAAATCTATCAGAAACACGCAAAATTCTTCATGTACTATATTTATCTCTTGTGTTTACGTGCTTCTGGATTAGCGCGGGAAGAGGAGACCACCTTCAGTGATGTCACCGAGCCGTGGCGCATTGTCTGCCAGTTGCCAGCAGCGTTTTCGAAGCTCGGGGAATTTACAGATTTTGATTGCGGATTATTAAAAAACGGCTGACTGGATGCAAAAAGTGACAACATATTGTTGATACACTCGATAATGGCTATGCTCTAACTACATAAAATCAGGAAAGATGAAATGGTCTGGACGATTACCTTAAGATTTCCACAGGAAGGTAAATAGATAGGAAATACCGTTGTTTTCCATAAAAAGTGATGGGTCGATGTCTGGCAAGGCCTCCTCAGAATCTACGACACCAGAGCACCCAGTGTCCTTATTAACTTGCTGTGTTTTCACGAAGGAGTAACAAACGTGATGTCGTGTATATAATATTATATAACTACTACCTACCAATAGTTGAAAAGACGATAGTTGAAAAGGAAAAGTAGTTGAAAAGGTGGTAGTTGAAAAGGTGGTAGTTGAAAAGGAAAAGTGATCGAAAGGTAGCTCTTGGTAATGGGTATTTATGTATGTCTTATTTTTACCTTGGTTTTGTATGCGTGAGGCAGCTAAAGGATAGATTCACGTCCCGCCACACCTAGCTCACACTTCGTTGGGACAGAGCTTTAGGACAATGAGAAAGTGGAGCGATATGTTTGTAGATGTGTTTGAACCTGCGTTCAGGCTGAATGAGCCTGGAGAGTGAATCATCAGACTACCACTCGCCTAACCAGTATATGTGATTGGGTTGTTTGGTGGTTACTAAGGAATATAAATGGGAAATAAGGCAAGTACTATCAACAGATCTTTTGGTTTAAACTAGGCTGCTTGTGGGAAATATATGAACCATATTTTATACGTAGCTATCTCAAGAAGGCGTTTGACTAAGTGCATCGTGAGTCACTCTGGGATCTTCTGCGACTTCGCAGGATTCCTGCAAGGACTATTGGTTTGATGACTGGTCTGTATTCTGGGACTGCGAGTGCTGTGAATTGTGGGGGAGGTGTATCCAGCTTATTTCCTGTGAATACAAGAGTGAGGCAAGGGTGCTTCCTTGCCCCATCACTTTTCAACACTTGTATGGACTGGGTACTGAGCTGAGTTGTAGATCAAAGTGATTGTGGAGCATCCCACGGCAACACCAAGATCACTGATCTTGTTTTTGCCGATGATGCAGTAATCTTTGCTGAGTCGCTGGACGTCCTGGTGATGGCTCTCGAGGCGCTGCACGAGGAGGCAAAGCCTTTGGGACTTGAGATTTCCTGGCTTAAATCCAAGGTCCAGGTGTTTGGAGGCTTACTAGATGAAATAGTACAGTCTCTTCATGCGTGCGGCGAGGCATTGATATTTTGGAAAGTTTTACATACCTTGGTAGCGCAGTCCATAATGACGGCGGGTCACGTCAAGAAGTCTTACGACGGATTGGCATAGCCCACGGTGTTATGGACTAGCTCAGCAGGAGTATTTGGCGTTGTCGGTACCTGTGGAGGTGGACAAAAATCCGGATCTTGAAATCGCTTGTGATCCCTGTCCTACTCTATGGTTGTGAAACATGGACACTAAATAGCGACTTGAACAGACGAATTGATGCCTTTGGTAATAAGTGTCTTCGCAGAATCATGGGGTATCGCTGGGATGGTTACGTGTCAAATCAGCGATTGCACCGTGAGACTGAATCGAGGCCTATTACCTGCATAGTCCGTCAGCGCCAACTTCGGCTATATGGGCATGTGGCACGCTACTCTGAAACCGATCCTTCCCATCGGGTTGTATCTGTAAGAGAGAGACAATCAGGCGTGGAGGAGGTCAAGGGGCCGCCCACAAAGCTCGTGGCTGGGTCAAGTTGATGTTTCTTGTCGTGAGCTGCCTGGTATGGGAAAGGAGCCTGCATGGGACCTCGGGCGTGGTGACCCCCGGGAGTGGCGTCGTAGGGTGGGCAAGACAACGCGACCCCCGGCGTATGCACCCAATGATTGAGTGATACGAGTAAAAAGAGGAGGACATTTTTAGGTAAAGGTGGGTACTGCTTATGATTACATATACCTTCTTAGTTTAGTAGTTACCTCATTTAAGTATCTCACGGGATATACCTGATTAGCTCAAAGCCTTCCTGATGCCCTAGAAATATCGAGAAAATTATAATGGTTATGAAAATAGAAGAAAATAAGGAATAATGTGAATAGCTAATAACGGTGAATTTTTACACCAGGACCGAAAATCCCTACACAACTGGGAGTATGGTTTCTGTTTACCTTATTGGATTCTGAGAAACATTATCACATATGAGCTTCCGTTGCAAATCACTACTTTCGGAGATATAAGATGTTTTTAATAGGAAGGAGTGTATATGAGATATGAAAATTAAACTAACCTAACCCCATATTTTGACTCACTAACCTAACCTAATCTAACCTAACCCCACGCTTTAACCTCCTAACTAAAGCCAAATCTGCATTGAAAAAGTGTCCACCGCAAGGTAAGAACAGAGGCGATGCATGTCACAAGAGAAAGAAGAGTGAGAGGCCCGTAAACACTAGTTTCTCGCCTCCTTATGAACAACATGTCATATCTCCAAAAGTAATGATTTGCGACGAAAGCTCATAGAGAGAATGTTTCCTAGAATCCATTAAGGTAAACAGAAACCACACTACAAATTGTGTAGGGAATTTCGGTCCTAGTGTAAAATAATACCCTAATACCAAATGACCGAAACACACGTAATACTATTTTTTTTACTTCTTTTCGTAATTTAGCGCTACGTTTTACTTTTTATCTCACCTGATAAGTTCACCCAAGTACCTGACACATATAGGTTACCCAAGCGTCATAACTTATGGCTTGGTTATATCAATATTTGCCTCTGTGAATAGCTGTTGTGTTCCTGGCAGTTCTTAGTAACCTTAGTACATATGTAGTTTGTTTGCAAAATCCGCTTGCCGGGCGGAAGGTGCAATTTTGCATCTCTAAAGGTACGTTTAGGGTGCAAACATAGAAAGGTGCAAAACTTGCACCTTTCTTGGTATTTATACAAGGCGGATGGGCCAGGGAAATATGTTAAATATTTTTCCGTTATTATTATCATTATTATTATTTTTATCATTATTATTATTATCATTACTATATATTTTTTTTATTTATATTATCCTCATTATTATCAATATCATCATAATTCATCATTGATATTTATATCATTATCATTATTTATTTTATCATTATAATTGATATTATCATTATTATTATTATCAACAACATTCTATAAATTCTTATTATCATCATTATCATCAAAATTGATATTATTGTTACTATATTATCTATTATAAATATATATGGTATAATTGATATTAATGATAATAATATTATTAATGTATATTGGTAATATTCTATAGTGATTGAAACAATAAAAATTACTTTATTGAAAACTACAATAATAATAATGAATAATGATGTAATAACACTAATAATAATAATTAAAACACTAATACTAATTATTACAATAATAACAACAGTGATAATGATATTCATAAAAATAATGAAAAAATTGAGTGGTGAAAATAGTATTAATGATAATGAAAATAAGAGCATTTCCGACGATAACAAATAATAATTATCAATATTATTAATAATATAATTACAGTTATCATTAATATTATTATAATTATTATTACTGACATTTTCATCATTATTATTATTATTATCATTATTTCTAATAATATTTATTAATATTAGTCTAATACTATAATTATGCTTAATATCATCATCATTATCATTATTGTTATTTTTTTTTTATAATCATAATTATTATTACAGTATTTATGTAATATATAATCATTATATATTATATAAATTATATATATATATAATCATTATCATCGAAGACCTGATGGCCCCCCATCTATTATTATAACTTATAATTATATATAATTATCATTAATACCACCGACATTATTATTATTATTATTATTATTAATTATTGTGTTATCTTTTTATGAAAATTGTATTGCATAGTATATAAATATTATTTACTCAAATAACTGAGCTCGAGATAAAACATAACTTGTATGACTGCACTAAATGTTGATTGGATTTGCTTTTAAAACAAGACAATGTTGATGATGTGTTCTCACAGTGAAAGGAGGAATGAGAAGTGATTGCTACTCCTGTTTTAGGACAAAACTAATGTCGCTCAGTATATATTTGAATGGAAGTGATGGAGATAAGTACGGACTTGTCTGATGACTTATGAATAATATTATGGAGTTATAAGCTAAACAACCGTGCGGTATAGAAGCGGCACAAATACATATGATATATAATACAGTCTAGTATATATACCATATATGACATCTTGTTTTCAGGAAAGTATTACCATATAAATAATTTACCTTGCGTAGGTGTTTAGCTTGGCGGCATAAGAACTGGCATCTGATAGCGGCAAACATAGCTGGACGTGATGCGGGCCATGACGCGACTTAACGCCGGCGCCACCTTCTCTGTCCTCCGCCTGTACTATGTGCAGGCTGTGCGCTCCCTGGTGGATTATTGCGCCCCTGTCATCATCGCGCTCTCCCCCAGTCAGCAGGAGCGGCTCGAGGTGCTCTAGAACAACGCCATGAGGACCATGCTGGGGGCTCCGAGATGGTCCAGCGCCTGCGTAATGCAGAGCGAGACCAGATTGGTGCCCCTCGCCACCAGGGTGCAGTGCATCATGGCCTGTCGCGTGGCCAGAGTCTTCCGCCGCGACGTGGAGGGCGTGGCGCAGAGGAGACTCCGGCTGGCCATGACGCAGGGCATCGAGTGCCTGCACGGCAACACGTGGCTCATCAACACCTCGCTAGCCACCCACAGCCTCATTCACGCGGGGATCACCGGGCGGTGGCGGGAGGCCGATGTCCCCGCCCCCACCTACAATGCTCCGCCCCCGTGGGGGCCCCCCGCCGCAGAGTTCACCGCCACGCAGTTGCCTGCCTGTAAAGCCATGTGCACCACCCGGGAGCTGCGGCAGCACGCGCTGATGGCCATGGCCCAGGTCG
>JACEEZ010013613.1:97500-107500 GCA_016584305.1 Chionoecetes opilio
TTCCCTGGGATAAAATTTAAAACCTTGTTTTTCAAAAACCGTTCAATACACCCGAAACAGTTTCCCATAAACAAACTTTTGCCCAAGCTAAGGGCACTTTCCCTTAGGAGAGCGTTTTGTACATTGATTGGGGGATTGGCTTTCAAATCGTAAAAAAGGGGTAGAAATAATGGCGGGGGCATCTGTTTGGGTTAGTTTTTATTGGTGTGTCCCTCATGGCTGGGTCCTTGCCCCTACTCTTTTTCTGATATATATAAATGATCTAAATTTCGGACTTTCCTAAATATCAAAAGTTTGCAGATAAACACCAATTGGCGGTAAAGCATATATCCCTGGGGAAAACGCGAACTCTTAAAACTTGATCTTGACAAATTATCAATTGGAGTGAAAAATGGTTTTAAAATTAAATTCCCGAAAAATGTAAAAAAAGCATATAGGCCCCGATAACCTAAAATATAACTATAAAATTTCAAAAAAAATTTTAAACTGATTCAGGAAAAAAAGGGTTTTAGGTGCCCATCATAATGATCTTAAAAACCTCCACTGCCTAGTTTGCCAGTAAAAAGGAAATATGATGTTGGGCTTCTTAAACGAAACTTAAAACAAAAAACCCAAAGAAAATGACACTTTATAACGCCCTTTGGTTGGGCCGACTTAGAAAATGCCGTAAAATTCGGGTGGGCCTTGTTTTTTTAAAAGATCAACCCAAAATTTGGGAAGCCCTGCAAAAGAAGAGAAACCAAACAAATTTAAATCTCTGCGAAACTCTCTTAGGGAAAGAAGACTCCCGGAAACTTAAAAATTTTTTCCCTTTAAAAAGGATCGTAGAATCCGTGGGAAATTGGATAAAAACCCTCAAAGATCCTAATAGTTTAAATTTCATTAATAAAGAGAACCTATTAAAATTTTCTCTAAAAGGGGATAACAAAAAAAACCCGGTTTTAAAAACTAAAGGGTCATGTTTGGCTCACAGATTTTCCGTAAATTTATTTAAATTTTTAGAGTTGTGGACCGAGGGAAAACCAATTTAAAACCAGCAAATGTTTGTGGGAAGCCAGCACAAAACTACATTTAAAAACAACTTGACGCCCCCTGTACAGAAAATTGGGGGTTATTGATATGCCCTTTCAAATGCATATTAAAAGTCCCCCCGGATCGAGTAGGGGTAGTGATAGTTTGTTAGAAAATTTTCATTCCTTCACCCTTTTACTACGAAATTTCCTTTGTTCCTATCTTCTTTGGGCCCTGGTATCTTTTTTCCCAACTTTTTCCTCTTACATGAAATTTGATAGTTAGAAAAAGTAGTTTTTAAAGAAACAACAGATACCCTATTTATGGCCCAATAGGTCTCCGGTGTCTGTTTACTTCTAAAATTTTCCCTTTTAAATTCCCTTTTGTATTCCTCCAATCCTCCTCCTCCTACCCCCTCCCCCTCCCCTCCAACCCTCCTCCTCCCCTCCTCCCTTTTCCTCGTAGGCTAAAATTATAGGGGGAAAGGAGTTTAAGCTTTAAGAAATGAAGATAAATATAAATTTTGTGATAAAAAATTTAAAAATTTGATAAAAATAAAAATAATAAAAAATAAATATTTTAATAAAAATATTAATAATATTTGAAAATAGAAATAGCTAAGCGATAAGTAAAACAAACAAAATTATGGGTTGGGTTTCCCCGGGAAAAGAGAAAAGGGGAGAGAGAGAGAGAGAAAAGAGAGAGGAGGAAAAAGGGAGAAGAGAAGAGGGGAGGAGAGAAAAGGGAGAAGAGGAGGGGAAAAGAGAGGGAGAGAGAGGGGAATGAACTCCAAACCCGTGAAATAGTCGTGTTAGGGGGAATGACCCCTCTTTCCGCCTCCTCCTCTCTCTCTCTCTCTCTCTCTCCTCTCTCTCTCTCTCCCCTCCCTCCTCTCTCTCTCTCTTCCTCTTTTCTTTTCTCCCCCCGGGAATCCCCTCTCTCTCTCTGAAAAACCTTTTTTATTAAAAAGGTTATTTTTTCCCTGTACCTCAAAATTCCATCGCCTCCTCCTCCTCCTCTCCTCTTGGTATTATTTTTGACATTTTTTCCTTCTCCTGTTCCTTTTGGGGTTATTATTTTTTAAACATTTTTTCCTTCTCCTCTTCCTTTTTCCATGTACTCCAAACTTTCTCTCAGTATTTTTTTTTCATGCCTTTTTTTTGTCCTCCTCCTCCCCTCGAACTTTTTACTCCCCACTTTAAGGTCGTTTTTGGTTGCCGGAATTGGGGTAAAGAGAGAGAGAGAGAGAGAGAGAGAGAAGAGAGAGAGAGAGAAAAGAGAGAGAGAAGGAGAGAAAAGAGAAAGAAGAGAGAGGAAGAGAGAGTAGAGAGAGAAAGAGAGAGAGAGAGAGAGAGAGAGAGAGAAGAGAGGGGAAAGAGGAGAGGAGAGAGAGAGAGAAGAGAGAGAGGAGAGAGGAAAAGAGAGAGAGCGAGAGAGAGAGAGAGAGGAGAGGGGAGAGAGGAGGAGAGTATGAATAATCGTGTTACCAATCAATGTTTGTCATAATTAAATTTTATGAAGAATTTTTTTTTTCATTTTTTATCTATTTTGTTGTTTTTTTTCATTCTTCCCCCTTCTCATATTCCCTTTATTATTGGGGGTTTTTAAAGGATTTTTTTTTTTCTCCTCTTCTCCCTCTCTCTTTCTCTCTCTCTCTCCTCCCTTCCCTCTCTCTCTCCCCTTTTCTCTCTCTCCCCTTCCCCTTCTCTCTCCCTTTTCCTCTCTCCCCTTCTCTCTCTCTCTCTCTTTTCTCTCTTCTCCCTCCTCCCCTTCTCTCCCCTTTTTCTCTCTCTCTCTTGCTTGTTTCCCCTACAGGGGCCCTTTTCCCCGGGCCAGTATGGAGTATGTCTACTTTTTGGGGGAGGATCCACTCAACAGCTCTCCAAATGGGTTTTTAGCCCAAAAGCTTTCCGTCTCATCAATTTCTCTCCTCTGACAAACGTCCTTAAATTTTTTAAAAATCCCCCGACGCAATGTTGCTGTTTCTTCCCTCTCTTCTCCCGTTATTTTCATGCTCCTGCTCTTCTGCCCTTTGCTAACTGCATGCCTCCCCCCCCCGGGGTCGCGGCAAAAGACTTTCTACTCATTCTCATCCCAAATTCTGTCCATTTTCCTAATCAAGATTTAAATTTCCCAGTATTTTTAAATTTTCCTTTCACCCTTTTCCCACTGTAAACTCGGGAAAAACTCTCTTCCTTTTTCTTTTTTTTCCACTTTCCGATGACTTAAATCTTTTCAAAAAAGATAAAAAAACACCTCCCGAACTAAAATTGGCTCACCCCCCCTGTTTTTTTTTATTTCTTACTTTTCTTCTTTATAGGGCCCGGGCCCAACTAATGGGGCTTTGTTTTTCACATTTTTTTGTTCCCTTTGGGCCAAATTTCCCTTGTAAATTTTTAAAACAAAACAAAACAAAAACTAAAAAATTTTTACAAACACACACACACACACCCCACACACCACCCACACCCAACCCCACCCCAACAACACACACCCCACACACACACACACACCAAACACACCCCACCTTTTTTTACACAAAATTTTTCCCTTTTTTTCCCAAATTTACCTGTTTTTTTAAATATTGAGGGGCCGGTAAATATTGATGGAAACTTTTGGGAATATTTTGAAATTTAATTTGGGGAAAAATTTTAAAGGGACGGGTAAAATATCAATGTTTGATGTGAGGAGGACGATGATGTTAGAGGGGAAATAAAAGAAATGTGAAAGGATGAAAAAAGGGGAAGGGAGGAAAAATTTGAGAGAGATGGGCGGGAAAAGAAGAATTGGGACGGGACAGACGAGAACAGACAAACAGACCCCCCCCGTTAATTCGGGAAATTTAAGGGGTTTGTCGGTTTGTGTGTTGTTTTGTGTGTTTGAAATTCATTTTATTTTGTATTCATCTAGTTTGTATTTTCCCGGGCCCAGGGCAATCCCCGTGTCCCCTCCGGTCTCCTACAACTTTTTTTATAAATTTCTTTTTCCTTATGCTTTGTTTTGGGGGGATGTCACCCCCCAAAAAAGCGGGTAAAAAAAAAGGGCAAACCCCCCGGGTACCCATTCCCTGCCCCGGGGGACAGGGCTGGGGTTTTAAGGAAAAAAACCCATCTTTTTTTTCCCCCTCCCCCCGGGGATCGAACAGGGGGATTTCTCGTTGTAAACCCGAGCGTGCTCCCCTACACAAGGGAAAGTTTGTGTGGTTTGTGGTTGTGTGTTTGTGTGTGTGGGTTGGTTTTTGTGGTGTGTGTGTTTTGTGTGTGTGGGGTGTGTAAAACGCACTTTTCCCCTCAATCAGGGAAATCCCCTTGCGGCAGAGAGAGAGAGAGGAGAGGAGGGAGAGAGAAGAGAGGGGAGAGAGAGAGAGAGAGAGAGAGAGAAAAGGGAGAGAGAAAAGGGAGAGAGAGAGAGTATTTTTTTTTTTTTTTCCCGCAGGGGTTTTTTCTTGTTACATACATTTCCCTTTTCAAAAAAATAGCTACAAAAATTAAAATATACATTTTTGCTTTAAAAAACCCCTTAAAAATTAGAATTATGGATTGTAAAAAAGAAAAATAATCGGTTTCAAAATAAATATCCCGTATAGTTTAAAAAAAAATTTAATTGATAAAACCCTTAAAATAAGAAAAAAAAAATCGAAAAGTAAAACTAGTATAAAAGGAAACTATAGTTCACCTAAGAATTTACAAAAACTTAAAAGAAAAAGTTTATATATTTAAATTTAAATTTCCGTCCCGAGGTAAAAAACTTTTAAATTTTTAAGTTTTAAAAGACTGTAGGGTTTTTTGGGCATTTTTTTAACCCCAAAACGGGGGTTTCCAAAAATTGGGGCCCTTAAAAGAGAGAGATCTGCCCCCTAGGTCGGTGTTGGTTTTTCGGGACGTACGGTGTTCTCGGCTGTCTGGGGGTGCTCCCATAACCCCCCATACAGTTGGGAAAAAAGTCAGATTGGATATAAATTTTCATATATTTTGAACATAGTGCCCCCTGTGTCGTGAGTTTTTGGTTTTTAAAAACCATTCGACATTGTAGTTCCTTCAAAATTGGAGTCGTGATCGTCTTTTTTTGCTGAAACCTCTACTACTTTTTCCCGGGGAAAAATTCCCTGTATTTTTTTAAACATTGTTTAGGAAGTTGGGGTTTGCTTTTCCCCCATTTTACTTGCAAAAATTAATAATGCAAATTTAACAAGTGTTGTATAATTGTTTGGGCGAGTATCCTTTTTCAAAAATATTTTTTTTATTCTTTTTAAACATATATTAATTTTCCTTTTACATTTTTTACTCTTTCAAAAATTATTTTTGGGTTAAAAGTCATTTACCTGCCCATGTGTACCCCAAGGGTTTTTTTTACTGTGGGGGTGGGTTTTAAGGGCTGTGTCGTGGGGCTATATAGTGGTGCTATATACCTTTTTTAGGGAAAATACAATTTTTTCTTTAGTAAGGTTTTCCCCGTGTTTTCTGAATGAGGGTTGGGCAAGGGTTTTGAAATGTTTCTTTTGTAGATTTGTGTGTCCATCAGCGTTTGCATTAAAATACAGTCATTTATATAAAGGGGACATATCATTCACGAAAATGTTAGATAAAATTGGGCCCAAATATAGGCCCTGCGGGGCATCGTACGTAAAACCCTAATTTCGAAGAAATAGTTTTTATGTAATTCGTACCGACTGCGTTCTTTTCCCCTTTAGGTACCCCGTCAAACCCAAAAATATCAAAATTTGTGTTTTCCAAAACTTCTTAAGAAGGATGGTATGGTTGACATTGTCAAATCTTTAGAAGTTTTGATAGATCGCAAAAAGATAATAGTGACACCCGCTTTCCCGTCCATGTTGTCCTAACTGTGGTTAGTAATGACAGTAAGGGGTGGGTTTTGGTTGATTATAATTTTTATGAAAGAAAGCTATTGGTTTTTTTAGATAGGAATCATTTGCCCCAAGGAAAAATTTTGAGTTGAGTACAACAAATTTTTTCAATCCCCCCTTTGAATAATAAAGGGGGGGGGAAAAGGGGCGGTAATTACTGGCCTCATCTGTGTCTCTATTCTTGTAAAGAGGGGTAGGGGTGGCATGTTCCACTGATTCGGAAAAAGACCCGGTTTAAAAAAAGGAGGTGTTTTTAGTAAAGTTAATAAAACTAAAACATAGTGAAAAATTTAACGAAAAATTGGGAAATATTAAACTGATCCAAAAAGATTTAGTGTTTTTTAAGGTGCTTGATAGTTAAATGAAAAGGTTTTCCCTATCGGGGTTTTGGGGGCCCGGGAAAAGCTCTACTGACGAGGGTCGCCCAGCCCTCTCTTGTAATTACATTTTGGGCGGGGATGGGCGAAGGGGAAAGTTTTTGTTTTTTTTTAAGTGTTTTCACCCCGTTGCGAAAAAAGTATTTAAAACTTGGGTTTAAATTTTTTTTAGCGTCAGATTTTGGGGTTTGGAATTTTGACGCCTTTTAGGTGGGGGGAAGGTCCCCTTTCTTTGTATTCCAAAAAATAGCGGCCCAAGGTTTTTTTAAAATTAAGTAGTAGATCATGAAAGTAATCTTCCCGTTGTTTTTTCCCCATTGCCTGCTTTTCATGGGTTTTTTTTGGGCCTTGTATTGGGCATGCAGAGTGTGGCTCGTTTTTGTGTGGGTTTTTGGGTTACTTGCGGTATTTCCCTGTTGTTATTGGGTCCCGAAAACTGTCGGTCATCCACGGAGGCGGGGGGCGACGTAAATTTCCTTTGTAACCTCGGGTGCAGCAAAACAAGGCAAATTTTTATCGTGGGTTTTTGTATGCTAACACAAAAACACTAAGGGTTAAAAGTTTTAAAAAAGTTGTTATGGAGACGGGGCCCCTACGGCGTTTTCTCAGGCCCTGTAAAAAACAAATGATGAATCACGCACGCCACACACAACCCACAATACTCACTTTCAATATACAGGAAACAAAAAAACCATGAAAAATAATGCTCATGATACTACAGCCAAGACCAAAATCCCTTCTCATCCTGTTTTTCCCCCCTCCTATGGGTAGCATTTTTAAAAACCCCCTTTTTTTCACCCATTTTCTATAAAAGTAAGGTATTTTTTTTGGGACCCTTTTATGAAGTTAGTCCTGAAATTGTGTTTATTATGTATTTTGAATTGGGGAATGTTTTTTAAACCATGACAGATACACAGCATAAATTTATTATTGTTTCAGATTGCACGAAAGGTTTTTTGCAGGGCAGTTTATATGACCGGATGGAGGGGAAAAACAGACAAATTTTTAATTTCACTTTTTTTCCTGATTTTTCTGTTTTCATATTACTGTTGTGGTGTGGTGTGTGTGATGTTTTATATATTCCCGGAGCTACCACGTGTAGGGTTCGCGGCCTCTTGTAGCTTCCCTTTTTTTCTTATTTTTTTATGTTTTTATGTTTATTTTCATCGTCGTGTTTAAATATTTTTCTGATTTCTTCACCCTTTTACTAAATAATTGGGGAGCAAATTTTTGTCCCTATCATAGTTCACGAAAAAATTTTCATGATACGGGGCCCTTTTTTTGTTTAAAAATTTATTGACGGGGGGGAAAAAAAAAAGACAAGGGCCCTATGGGATGAGGAATGACGTTAAATTAGCCGAAAGAATCAAAAGACTTTAGGTTGCCTGTAAATGCAACCCATAAAAGATAGAAGGTAATTTTCCCGCACTGCTTTGTATCCTTTTTTCCTCGAACACCTAATTTTTGCCGCAATGTTTTTTTCTAATACTTTTAGAAACTTTAGATGGGCTTTCCCCCTACACACAAACACCCGAGCCCGACCGTTAACACCCTGTAAAATTCGTAGTTAGGTATTTACATAGGTTTAGGGAAAGCAGGAAGATACCACGTCCCCAACTAATCACAAAAAATCGACATCTCTTTCATTTTCCACAACTTTTTTCCTCAAGATTTCCTTGTAGTTATTTTTGAATTTTTGTTTTAAAATTTTTAAAAAAGTCCTTTTTTATCTGGATTAAGGGAACTATCGGCTTGACCCTCTTTGCCATTTTTTTTCCCCAGCGGGATAAAAAGGGACCGATTTTTTTCTTATTTCCAGTCGTTGACAACTGCCACCTTTATTTTATGGTCGAAACCCACATTTAAATTTCTGGGGGGTTAAGCTCCACGCAGTTGTAAAAACCGAACTTTCTACCTTGCTATTCTCGTGTCGGGGGGAATGATCACCACCACCGGGTTTTTAACCCTTTTACGGGCCCCTTTTATTCGGGGGGGTATTGGCCCCAGGTGGGGGGGAGGGACGGGTGGGGGCGAGGGGGGGGTGGGTTTTTTTGGGGGCATAGGGTGCGACAGAAATAAAAGTTGGTGGAGGAGAAGGGGAGAAGGGTAAAAGTGGCGATTGTAAATGTTGATTCTGCCTTGGTGCTTCTTGAAATGTTCCGGGTTTTTCCTTTTTAGTCTGTGTGACGTATACAGTGGGGAAAAGGGGTTTACCCCCTGTCCTGCCATAAACTTGGCACTGCTTTTCCCCCCTATACTGCTTATCAGGGGTTGTTTTTGGGCCCTGAGGTACATCCGGGCCCCTAAAATTGCCACCCGGGCCCCCAAACCCGGGGGCGAGGGGTATGGCTTGAAGAGTAGGGGGAAGCAACTTAGCCCTTTGGGGGGACCATCTTGTCCCCCTAGTTCCCCGTTTTTTTCTTCTTATCAGCTGACTTGAGTTTTTCTTACCTTCCCCCCCAAACTAGCACTTTCCAACCCGAAAGGGGGGGGTTCCCGGTTTTTGTCCTTGGGGTTTTAGCAGCCTGCGACACCTGTTTTGTTTTGAAAAGGATTTCCTTGGGAAATTTACTGTAGGTTTCGTAGCATGTCTCATTTATTTATCCCGTCCCCCCTTAAAAGGGAAAAGGGCTGGGTTTTTACTATTGCCCAATGCCCCTTTCGTCTGCCCCCTTTTGTGTGTGCTCTTTAATTCATTAATTTTTTTCTTGTAAAATGTCAGATTTGCAGACTGGGTGCTACCTGGCTCACCCCATATATCCCCCTATTTTCCTTTTTGCCCTTTAGGGCCCCCTGACGAGAGCACTGAGAAATTTTCTAGAACCCTGCCGTGACGTGCCCCCTATTGCGTTCCCAAAAAAGTACATAAAATAATACATGGGTTTTTGGGAAATCCCAAATTAGTTTTTCCCCGCCCCAACACTTTTTAAAAGGTCTTTCACAGCATCTTTGAGAATTCTGATGCACAGTTTCATTCAGGTTTAGAATTTTGATGTTTTCTCAGATTCATGTCACCGATCAATAGTTTTTTTTTCTGAGGTGGGGCTGGTTTGGTGTTTCATTCCCTTTTCCCGACCTCTGCTTTCACTTTCATTAACAGTTTAAAACTTCTAAAAATGACACTTCGGGGCCCCAAAAGAAAGGTACCGAGAAAAAAATTTTTTTTTTTTTTTTTTTTTTTTTTTATTGGTTTAAATCCCCCATTTATGTTGGTCGCGTTTTTTTGGGGGTTTTTGGGGGGACGGGTAAAAATTCCCCCACCCTGGGGTGTTTTGAGTCCCCTTTTTTTGTTAGGAGGGTTACCGGGGGACCCACAATTTTCCCTCGGCAAATTTGCTACACACTTTCCTTTTTTGGCCCAAATTTCCCCTTTCCAACAATTTGCCTACCCACAATTTGCCACGACAATTTCCTACCCCAATTTGCCTTTCGGACAATTTTTGGGTACCGGGCATTTTTCCTCGGACAGTTTGCCTACGGACAGTTTGCCTAAAGGGCAATTTCCTACGGAAAAATTTTTTCCTAACCCGGGCAGTTTTTCCTACGGACATTTGCCTACCGGGCAATTTTCCTACCGGGCAATTTTGCCTACGGGCAACCTTTTCCTTAAAGGACATTTTTTCTACCCAAAAACCTAACATTAAACCTAATAATAAAACCCAACCCCAACCCAAACCTTTCCCCTAACCCAAACCCAACCTTTTAAAACCCAAAACCCAACCTTTAAACCTTTAAACCAATAAAAAAC
>JACEEZ010013613.1:112500-117500 GCA_016584305.1 Chionoecetes opilio
CACCCTGAGGTCCATACACGAGGGGAATGAGGGGAGAGGGGAGGGCAGATCACCATGACGTACAAGAGAGGGAGGAAAAATGAAGGAGAGAAAGGGAGAGGAGAGGGTAGGATGGAGGAAAATGTAGGAAGGAAGATAATAATGTGAATCTTTATTGTTATTTTTCGTGGTTACTATTTGTATCATTATCATTATTTCTTCTTTACTACTACTTCTTATTACTACTACTCAAACGGTTATTGTTACTGTTCACACACACACACACACACACACACAACACACACACACACACACACACACACACACACACACACACACACACACACACACACACACACACACACACACACACACACACACACACACACACACACACACACACACACACACACACACACACACACACACACACACACACACACAGAAAAGCGGAGAGTAAATCATTCACACGAACAGACAAGCCGATGAAGGGGAAGGAGAGAAAAAAATATGACCCGACAGTCCCCATAGGCTGAGAGAGAGAGAGAGAGAGAGAGAGAGAGAGAGAGAGAGAGAGAGAGAGAGAGAGAGAGAGAGAGAGATAAATGAGGGTCTTTGATGGATGTGTGTTGAGTCAAACGCCTGAAGGGAACAGTAGGGCTTCTGAATGGGGTCTCTCTCTCTCTCTCTCTCTCTCTCTCTCTCTCTCTCTCTCTCTCTCTCTCTCTCTCTCTCTCTCTCTCTCTCTCTCTCTCTCTTTCATGTTACACTATTGCTTTCTTTTTTATCTGTTCGTATTTTCTTCCAAGTTTGGTGCTTTATTCTACTATGTGTGTGTGTGAGTGTGTTTGTCTGTATTTTTTTTCTTCTTTTTTTGCTCTCTCCTCATATCTTTATTACAGTAGTTGTCCTTTCTGCTTGCCTTTCTTTCCATTTTTTCCCTTCCTTTCACCTTCTTTTTCCTTCTTTCTTTCCCTGCAGTCTTTCTCTTCCTCTATCTACCATTCACCCATTACTACTTTTCCCTAAACTATTATTAGTTATCTTCCCTATTCCCTCCTTCTATCCCTTGCCTAAGGCTCTACAATCTACATGTATGTTTCCTCCATTTCAGTGACTCCTTGATATAGTCCCTCCTGATCCTGACCGCTTCTCTCTCTCTCTCTCTCTCTCTCTCTCTCTCTCTCTCTCTCTCTCTCTCTCTCTCTCTCTCTCTCTCTCTCTCTCTCTCTCTCTCTCTCTCTCTCTCTCTCTCTCTCTCTCTCTCTCTCTCTCTCACTCCAATCAGTGTTCCTGTAAATTGAATTATCACAAAATATATTCGTAAGATAAGGCACATGTTAGCCGTATTTTTATCGTACTAACATATTACTTACTTGTTTTTGTAGGAGGGAGAATTTGTCGAGCGGTCATACAACTGATTAATTATGGGGAAATGGGTATTCAAACACAAGATTATGTATAGTTATATAATAAAATGTTATAAAGTTTTATCATTGCACAAAGGTAGAACCACAACACAAAGAGTTCACGACACGTAGGACGACACACACAGGGCGACACACACACGTCCGTCCCACACGATTGGAAATCTTTCTCTGGCGTCACTGGGTGCCGCCGTAGGAGCGCTGGCTGGCTGGGTGAGGCAAGGGGTGCCTCTGGGGTGTCAAGGTTATACCTCAGTGATTGAATTACGTGTATGGGTGTGTGTGGTGTGTGTGTGTGTGTGTGTTTGTGTGTGTGTGTGTGTGTGTGTGTGTGTGTGTGTGTGTGTGTGTGTGTGTGTGTGTGTGGTGTGTTGTGTGTTGATGTAAATACGGAAATTAAAAATGGAATGATAGATCAAGATATGAATTAGTTGTAAGAGATAGAAAGTTAGTTAAAACTAGTTGAAATACCTAGAGAAAACTGTTTGAGAGAGAGAGAGAGAGAGAGAGAGAGAGAGAGAGAGAGAGAGAGAGAGAGAGAGAGAGAGAGAGAGAGAGAGAGAGAGAGAGAAGAACAGAAAGATAAAAGAGAAAGGAAAGAGGACAGGAAAAATAACGAAGGAAAGGTCATAACTTGATGTGTAGGAAAGTCTGAGAGAGAGAGAGAGAGAGAGAGAGAAGAGAGACGATGTGGAGGAAAGAAACATGAGGTAGTTGTGATGTCTTTATATTACTCTGGAGATGTTCCTGTAATGAAAAGGGAGGAGGAGGAGGAGGATATAAGATACTTTGATCCTATCTAGCCACTTTGCAAGTACCAACTACAAGGTTATTGACAACACAAAGCGCCACCACGCCAGGACAAACTTGGTGGACTCGAACCGTTGACCGAATGCGCAGGGACGCTGCACACTCGGGCTCGCAACTCTACCAATCGAGCCACCCTGACGGGTAGGAGGAGGAGGTGGAATATATAGGAATACATAGGAATAACAGACACCAGGAGACCTATTGGTCCATTACTAGGGTATATGTTGTACTACACACTACTAACTATCAACTACATGTAAGAGGAGAGTTAGAAAAGGATACCATGTCCCTAAAGAAGATAGGAACATGGAAGTTTCGTAGTGAAGAAAGATAGGATATGAAGTATGCTAACTACAACTACCACTAACCACTAACACTAATCGATCCGGGGGACTATAATATGAATTCGCAGGGCAATATCAAAACCCATTTACTTTGCGGTACGCGTCGTCTGTTTTTAAATGAAGTTATTGTACTAGCTTCGACAACATTTGCTGGAAATTTGTTCCATCGATCAACGACTCTAACATTGAAATAATTTTTACGGAGATCTGTGCTGCAGCGTTGACCATTCAGTTTTAGACCGTTGTTTCTTGTTGTCACGTGAGGAGAAGGCTCGAATAGGTTCTCTTGATTAATGACATCAAATCCTTTAAGGATCTTAAAGGTTTCCATCAAGTCCCCAAGGATTCTACGCTCCTTTAAGGTAAACATATTAAGTTTCCGCAGTCTCTCTTCATAAGATGAATTTGGCAGAGATGGAATTAGTTTGGTTGCTCTTCTTTGAACTGATTCCAATTTGGCTTGATCTTTTACGAAACAAGGCAACCAGAATTGAACGGCATATTCTAAGTGTGGCCTAACCAGAGACGTGTATAATCGTGTCATTACTTTCGGAGTTTTATGTTCAAAGCTGCGTTTTATGAAGCCCAACATCATATTCGCCTTTTTACTGGCAGCCAGGCAACACAGGTTTTAAGATTATTACTAATGATGACACCTAAATCCTTTTCCTGCTGTACTTCAGTTAACGATTTATTTTGCATTTGATTGTTATATTTGAGGTTATCGTTGCCTATATGCATTACTTTACATTTATCGGAATTTAATTTTAATAGCTATTTATCACTCCAATCTGATAGTTTGTCTAAATCACGTTGTAAGAGTTCGCAGTTTTCTCTAGTGTATGTTTTACCGCCTAATTTGGTGTCATTTGCAAATTTCGGTATTTTAGATACAAGTCCGCAGTCCAGATCATTGATATACGTATATTAGAAAAAGAGTAGGACCCAAGATCGAGCTCGGAGGCACCCCACTAGTAACATATAACCAATCAGATGCCTCGTCGTCAGAGAGATGCTTTTTTCAAAGCATCTCTCTGACGGGCTCAAGCTAGCCCGTGGTCCTCCCCTGCTGGAGTGCCGAAAAAAAAGAAAAAAAAAAAGCCTCGCCGTTTCGATTTGAGAGCCATCTCCAATCAATGAACATAACTGCTCTACTAAGCCATGCGCCCTTAGCTGGGTCAAAAGTCGCTTATGGGGAACTGTATCGAATATTTTTAGCGTACCAGTTTTTTTTTCCTTTTTTTTTTTTACATTTGTGCCTATAGCGCCTGTAGGCAGTGGTGACCCAGGGCTCGGATGGTAGGCTCTGGAGGTTCACTTGAGGGCTGTGATTGTTGGTCCTCGCCCGTGGTGGCGCAGGCAGGATTCGTATAGTGACGCCTGTGATTAGAGGCTCATGCCGCCCCCCTGTGTCCTCCGGTGCACTCGCAATCGAAGGTAGAGTTGATGGGCAGGGCATGTGGGTATTTTAGGCCACTCGACGATGCAGAAAGTTTTTGGTTTCTTCGGGGATCGAACTCCGGTCACCGAGAACGCTAGTCGGAGACGCTAGCCACTCCGCTACCGCCTCCCCTAAAAATGTTTGAATAAATGACATTGAAAAAATCTAGTAGGTTTATTAAGCACGATCTCTTATCTCGAAATCCATGCTGGGAGTTTAATATTGAGTTATTTTCATCGAGAAAAGACACTATTTATCCCGCAATATTTTCTCAAATAGTTTAACAATCACAGACGTTAAGCTAATTGGGCGATAATTACTTGCGAGGCTCTTACTCCCATTCTTGAATATCGGTGTAACATTTGCTAGTTTCCACATACCAGGAACATTTTTGTCCATTAGCGATTTGTTGAAAATAATCTTTAATGATAGCGAAAGTTGACTGTGACATTCGCGAAGTAATCTCGGCGAGATTTCATCCACCCCCACGGATTTTGCTGGGTCAAGTTTCTGCAAATACTTTGATATTTCGTCTACTGTTATCTCTCCTATTACCAATCTATCACTTTCAAGTCCTGCAAACATGTTTACTGGTTCTGGGAATGGAACTTCGTCTTTTTTAATAAAAACTGCATTAAAGTAGTCATTGAGTACGGACGCCATATTCGTATTATCATTTACCAAGATGTTGTTCTTACTTTCAGTGGCCCAATACATGTTTTGACGTATTTCTTACTACGAACGTATTTAAAGAACCTATTCGGGTTTGATTTGGATTCCTTTGCAATGTTTGCTTCATACTTGCGTTTTAGACTTAATTAATCCTTTGCAACGACAATTAACGTCATTGTATTCTCTAGAATCGCAGTCCGCATTTGATCGCTTGTAAACTTTATACGTTCGGCGCTTACTGTTAATGATTTGTTGTATATCATTAGTCATCCAACATGGTCTGTTATTGTTATTCAAACGTTTTTTTACCATGGGAACATATTTTTC
>JACEEZ010013613.1:122500-141656 GCA_016584305.1 Chionoecetes opilio
TCAGTGAAGCGTGAGACAAGGCTTGAATCGCATGTGATATATTTTAAGCCCCTCTCTCTCTCTCTCTTCTCTCTCTCTCTCTCTCTCTCTCTCTCCTCTCTCCTCCTCTCTCTCTCTCTCTTCTCTCATCTCTCTCTCTCTCTCTCTCTCTCTCTCTCTCTCTCTCTCTCTCTCTCTCTCTCTCTCTCTCTCTCTCTCTCTCTCTCTCATTATACGTATCAGTTTGCATTGCTCTGTTGAACTGAGTAAATTTTTTAAGTACTGTGTTTAGAATGCTAATATTCACTTTCCTTCTTCTCCTCCTCTTCCCTTCCTCCTCTTCTTCCCTTCCTCCTCCTCTTCCCTTCCTCCTCCTCTTCCCTTCCTCCTCCTCTTCCCTTCCTCCTCCTCTTTTTCCTCGTCCTCTTCCATGCATTCTTATTAATCCCTCAGTTTGCTCTTCGCTCTTTTCCATCCTCCTCCTGCTGCTCCTCCTCCTTCTAAGCCGTACATGATCCCGTCTGACCCGCGATCTTAGCCAGTGTTGAGTAAAGAAAAGGAGCAAATAAGAAAGAGAGAGAGAGAGAGAAAGATAGAGAGAGAGAGAGAGAGAGAGAGAGAGAGAGAGAGAGAGAGAGAGAGAGAGAGAGAGAGAGAGAGAGAGAGAGAGAGAGAGAGAGAGAGAGAGAGAGAGAGAGAGAGAGAGAGAGAGAGAGAGAGAGAGAGAGAGAGAGAGAGAGATTCGGCAACCTTGTAAATCAACCTTTAAGTCAGTTTTGCAAGTCACCTGTAAGTCACACCTGTTAGTCGACCCATAAGTCACCTATAAATCAATACGTAAGTCAAGCCTTAAGTTTGTCACCTGTAGTCGAAGTTTACTTAAGACATTTCCAAGTCAACCTGTAAGTCACCTGTAGGATCGCTCAGTTAGGCTTATAAGTCACCTGTTGCTTCATTAATGTCTCCTGTAAGTCACCTGTTGATGCTATAATTCATCCATAAGTCGTCCATGTAAGTCGTAATCATCCATGCTATAATTCATCCAATTTAAGTTTGGGTTAGTGACTCATTTCATATATATTTTGACTACCTGACTTATTTCAGTTTTTTTTTTTGCTTATATTTACAAGTTATTTATAAACGTATTTTTTCTTCTTTAATCTGTCATTCATCCTCCTCTTATTCCCCTACGTGTATCTCCTTCCTTTAGTCTTTCTCTCTCTACTCTCTTTATCATTCATCTTCCTCTTATTCCCCATTCATTTATCTCCTTCCTTTAGTCTCTCACCTCTTTTACATAGTATCATTCCCTCATCATTTCCTCATTTAATCATAAATGTTCTCTCCTTATAACTTTCTTCTTAGTATTCACGCCTTTCTACTCCTACTCTTTCTTCCCTATCATCCCATGTCCTTTGTTCCTCCTCTTATCATTCCTCTTTCCTCTTGAAACTCTTTGTACCTTCTTTTTCTTATTTTGACACTTCGAATCTGTTCACGCGTTTCATCTTTCTATCTTTATTATTGTTCTTGTTGGAGTTAGAACGAGGGATTGACGTCTCTCTCTCTCTCTCTCTCTCTCTCTCTCTCTCTCTCTCTCTCTCTCTCTCTCTCTCTCTCTCTCTCTCTCTCTCTCTCTCTCTCTCTCTCTCTCTCTCTCTCTCTCTCTCTCTCTCTCTCTCTCTCTCTCTCATTATACGTATCAGTTTACATTGCTCTGTTGAATTGAGTATATTTTTTAAGTACTGTGTTTAGAATGCTAATATTCACTTTCCTTCTTCTCCTCCTCTTCCCTTCCTCCTCTTCTTCCTTTCCTCCTCCTCTTCCCTTCCTCCTCCTCTTCCCTTCCTCCTCCTCTTCCCTTCCTCCTCCTCTTCCCTTCCTCCTCCTCTTCCCTTCCTCCTCCTCTTTTTCCTCGTCCTCTTCCATGCATTCTTATTAACCCCTCAATTTGCTCTTCGCTCTTTTCCATCCTCCTCCTGCTCCTCCTCCTTCTAAGCCGTACATGATCCCGTCTGACCCGCGATCTTAGCCAGTGTTGAGTAAAGAAAAGGAGCAAAAATAGAGAGGAAGAGAGAGAGAGGGAGAGAGATGAAGAGAGAAGGAGAGAGAGAGAGAAAAGGGGGAGAGAGGAGAGAGAGAGAGATGGAGAGAGAGAGAGAGAGAGAGAGAGAGAGAGAGAGAGAGAGAGAGATTCGGCAACCTTGTAAATCAACCTTTAAGTCAGTTTTGCAAGTCACCTGTAAGTCACACCTGTTAGTCGACCCATAAGTCACCTATAAATCAATACGGGTAAGTCAAGTTCTTAAGTTTGTCACCTGAAAGTCGAAGTTTACTTAAGCATTTCCAAAGTCCCTGTAAGTCACCTGTTGATGCTATAATTTAAATCCCTGTTCCCCATTAAGTCTTAATCACCATGCTATAATTCATCCAAATTTAAGTTGTTTATGACCTCATTTCTTTATAAAATTTGTTACTGATTTATTTCATTTTTTTGCTAATTTACTTTTTTTAAAAAGTTTTTTTCTTCTTAATTTCAACCTCTTTATTTACTTTAATTTTTTTCTTCTTTTAATCTTTTCATTCATCCTTCCTTTTATTCCCCTTATTTATCTCCTTCCTTTAGTCTTTCTCTCTCTACTCTCTTTATCATTCATCTTCCTCTTATTCCCCATTCATTTATCTCCTTCCTTTAGTCTCTCACCTCTTTTACATAGTATCATTCCCTCATCATTTCCTCATTTAATCATAAATGTTCTCTCCTTATAACTTTTTCTAAGTATTCACGCCTTTCTACTCCTACTCTTTCTTCCCTATCATCCCATGTCCTTTGTTCCTCCTCTTACCATTCCTCTTTCCTCTTGAAACTCTTTGTACCTTCTTTTTCTTATTTTGACACTTCGAATCTGTTCACGCGTTTCATCTTTCTATCTTTATTATTGTTCTTGTTGGAGTTAGAACGAGGGATTGACGTGTCTCTCTCTCTCTCTCTCTCTCTCTCTCTCTCTCTCTCTCTCTCGGGAAGTGGTTCATTCAACGCTCCGAACTCATGAAGCCTCAAACGACATCTCTGCTTCGGTTCATTATTCTTTAGAAGCAGTCCATCTGAAGCAAGTGTTCTGCGTTATTTTAATCTTTTCCGCTTATTTTCCCTTTTGGCGGCCTGCTGGGTGTGTTTCTGGTGGGATGGGTTTATGGGTGATGACTCACTGTAGGAGGGTGAGGGTGTCTGGGTGTGTGTGGCTGCGGGAGATGTGTGGGGATCCTTAGATAGCGACCTTTGGCATGTGGGTCCCGGGGCGGAGCGAGCGGGGCATGTGGGTCCCGGGGCGGAGCGAGCGGGGGCTGGGATGTTAGCGGCCGTGGTGATGGTTTTAGTCGCAGTGGCGTGTGTCCCTTGATACGAGGAATAGCGGGGTGTTGTCGTCGTGTGTGCGAAGCTGTGGCTGTCAGTAGCGTTGATTTCTCGCTTCTTTCAACGTTAAGTCTTTTAAGAAACTCAATATTTGTGGAACTTTTTACTTCAGGGAGGAAAAATTTTGAAGTTATTGACTAATTTAACTTTTTTTTTACTGAACTTTTTCCTGAAGAACTTTGCGTGAGGTTGTGTGTGTGTGTGTGCCTGTGAGGAAGGAAGGAAAATGCTTGTGTTACTCTCCAAAGTGTTGCTGTTTTTCACCTTCATCGCATCAGGTAAGAGAGACATAGTTACCTGTGTGTGTGTACATGTTGTTGTGTTGCGTCCGTGTAGTGTTGTGGTGGTGTTGTTGTTGTACCTGATGCAAGGGTGGAGGGTGTTGCAATGGTAGTGTGTGTGTGTGTGTACCTGGTGTTGTGTTGCGTCCGTGTAGTGTTGTGGTGTTGCTGGTGTGTTGTGGCAAGGGTGGTGTCCTTGTAACCACACTTAAACGCCACCAAAACCAAACCTAACCTATACATAAACCTACCAAAAAACCTAACTTAACCCCACCTATCCCCCCAAAAACCTACCCTAATCCTAAAAAAAACCTACTGATGGTGCCTTAATCGGAACAGGTAAGAGAGACAAAGCTACCTGTGTTTGTGTACCTGGTGTTGTGTGGTGTGGTGGTGTTGTGTTGTACCTGATGCAAGGGTGAAGGGTGTTGTAATGGTGGTGTCCTTGTAGGGAATTAAAAAAAGGTGATAGGTGGTGTTTGAGGGTATTTATTTGCTGGGTGTTTAGGCAGGGTGATGGATAGATAGGGTGAATCAGGGTGTGTACGAACGGTTAGGCAGGGTGCATAGAAAAATTGGTAAAGTAAGGTGTGTAGCTTTAAGAGTCAGAGTAAAGCAGAGTGTGTAGTGTTTAGGTACAGGGTGAGGTAGGGTGTGCAGGGATAGGGTGTGGCAGGGTGTGTAGGGATAGGGTGAGGCAGGGTGTGTAGGGATAGGGTGAGGCAGGGGGTTTTAGGGATAGGGTGGGCAGGGTGTGTAGGATAGGGTGAGCAGGGTGTGTAGGGATAGGGTGAGGCAGGGTGTGAGGGATAGGGTTGAGGCAGGGTGTTAGGGATAGGGTAGGCAGGGTGTGTAGGGATAGGGTGAGGCAGGGTGTGTAGGGATAGGGTGAGGCAGGGTGTGTAGGGATAGGGTGAGGCAGGGTGTGTAGGGATAGGGTGAGGCAGGGTGTGTAGGGATAGGGTGAGGCAGGGTGTGTAGGGATAGGGTGAGGCAGGGTGTGTGTAGGGATAGGGTGAGCAGGGTGTGTAGGGATAGGGTGAGGCCCGGGTGTGTAGGGATAGGGTGAGCAGGGTGTGTAGGGATAGGGTAGCAGGGTGTGTAGGATAGGGTGAGGCAGGGTGTGTAGGGATAGGGTGAGGGAGGGTGTGTAGGGATAGGGTGAGGCAGGGTGTGTAGGGATAGGGTGGGCAGGGTGGGTAGAAAGGGTGGTGGGTGGGTAAGTGCTCTTTAATATACCAAGGGTAATAGGGGCGGTTGAGGAAGGTGACCATTTAATTTTGTGCAAGAAAAGATCAGGGTTAAGGACTGTAGGATAGGGAGACAGGGTTGAATATGGGAAGGATGGAGGAAGGGGAGGCAGTTGAAATAGTGCAGGAGGCCCGGGGGGAAAAGGGTTTTTTAAGAAGGCCAGGGGAGGGTTGAAGAAGGCCCCAAAATTAGTGTTGAAAGGGTGAAGATTGGGGAGGGGACAGGGTAAGGCGTTGAAGAAGCGTCATTAAAAAAGTTCAACAGAAATTTAAGAACCCTTAAAAAAAATTTGTTTAAATGGAGGGGAAAAAAATTTATTGGGAGGCCAATTTCATAAAAGAGAAATAAAAAACATTTGAAAATTACAAAGTTAAAAAAATTTCTGAAAAGGGAAAATAAAAATTTGTAAATTCTACAAAATAGGAAAACATAATTTTAAAATGATAATAGAAAATAAAAAATTTAGAAATTAGATAGAAAATAAAAGAAATGAAAAAGAAAAAATAGAAAATAATAGAAAACACACTATTGGTCCATTCCATCATGTATGGATTTATGTCAAAGCAAAAATATATAATGATCTGAGATCTAGGTCAAGTGCACTAATGGAATTTAAAAAAAATTCAATCAAAGTCCCAAGAAATTAAAAGTCAGAAATGTGATTCCGGTAGAAGGAAAAAGTGAAAGAAATATTCTGAAATGGCAAAAAATAAGGTAACATTTTCATACAACATTTTGAAACATTACGTTCACCCCCCTTTTCCTTCACCGCTCCTCTCCCCTTCCTTCCCCCCTCCTCCATTTTCCCTTCCCCTCATCCACCTTCCCTTAACCCACCCCTCCACCCCACTTTCCCCTCTTCCCCAACCTCCCCCCTTCCCCTCCTTCCCAACCCCCCCTTCCCCTCCTCCCCAACCTCCCACAATCTCTTATGTAGTGAATATTTATGTTTCTCTTTTTTTTTTCTCCTCTCTCTCCCCCTCTCTCTCTCTCTCTCTCTCTCTCTCTCTCTCTCTCTCTCTCTCCCCTCTCTCTCTCTCTCTCTCTCTTCTCTCTCTCTCTCTCTCTCTCTCTCTCTCTCTCTCAAAGGTTTCTTTTCTCTTCAATCATTAGTTTTTTGTTACCTTGTTTTTGTTTGTCTGTATTTACTTTTTGTATAAAATTGTTGTTGCAGCTGTTTGGCGTCTGTCTGTGTGAAAAAGAAGGTAGAGAAGGGGAGAGAGAGAAGAGAGAGGAGAGAGAGAGAGAGAGAGAGAGAGAGAGGAGAGAGAGAGAGAGGGGAGAGAGAGAGAACATTCACCCAAACCTGAAAACTTACTGATGGAACACTATATATGGTACTTAAACTTTGAACGCATCTACCAAAAACTTATTTCAACTCGAGTTAGTTCAAACAGCTAAATTTCCCACTGATATGGGTCTTAGTGTCATATTTGCCTCTTGGACTATTTGGGAACAGATTTTTACCTAATTACCGGGTTTTCACGTTGGGGTTTTTTTTTTCGTTTAAAAATATTCTTGTTTTCCTCTTGAAAAATCTATTAAGGGTAAAAAAAAATCATAAAAATAAAAGAAAAAACTAACAAAAAAAAATGAAGGAACAGAAAAAAAAAACGAGAGGTGGTGATGTTTCGAGAGGGGAGGGAGAAATAGGAGAGAGGGGGGAGAGGGAAAAGGGGGGAAAAGAGAGGGGAGGGGGGAAGGAGAGAGAGAGAGGGGGAGGGGAGAAGGGGAGCGGAGGAAAAAAAAAGGGAGAAAGAGAGTAGATGGGGTTTTTGTTTTTGATGCTCACTGACTCATAATACTCATTTTACCCTAACCTTGACTTTTTCTACATTTTCTCCTCCCCCTCCTCCCCCCTCCTCCCCTCCAATAATATATATATATATTAAATAAGGAGGAGGATATAATATTAATATATAATATATATATATTATATATTATATAAAAATATAAACGAAAGTGTGTTGTCTTCTGTCGTCTGTCTGTCTGTGGTGTGTGTGTGTGTGTGTTGTGTTTGGTGTTGGGGGTGGTTGGTGGGGTGGTATAGGGTTTCCCCCCCCCCGTGGGGCAATCACCTCATATGGGACTTTTTTTGGGAAACCGGGGTTTACCAGGGGGGGAAATCATAAGCCCATTTATGAATGTTTTGATCCTTTTTTTTTTTTTTTTTTTTTTTTTTTTTTTAGCAGCCCATTAGGATAAATTTGGAAAAAAAAAGTGGGTTGCGGGGAATTTAGGAAACCTTGATGTAGGGTGATGGGTAATGGGTGAGTGAAAAAGGGGGGGGTGAGGGTAATGGGTGTGGGGGATGGGGGGTGTGGGGGGGGGGTGATGGGTGGGGGGGATGGGGGATGGGGTAGGGAAGGAGGGGGGTTGGGGAAAAGGGAAAATCGGAAAAATGTGTTGTCTTTGTCTGTCTGTGTGTGTGTGTTGTGTTGGGGTGTCTTGTATAGGTTCCGCCCCCGTGGCCAAACACCCCATGGCCATTTTTTGGAAACCGGGTTGACCCGGGGGAAAGGGTTTTAAACCCAATTAAAGAGATGATCCCATCACTTTTTTTTTTTCTTTTTTTTAAAAGCCTATTGCGATAATTTTTTTTGAAAAAAAAAGTGGGTTTCGAAATTGAGGAAACCTTGATGTAGGGTGATGGGTAATGGGAGGTGTGGGGGGGTGGGTTTTGGTAATGGGGTTGGGGGGATGGGTGATGGAATGGGTGGGGGGTGTGGGGTTTGGGGGTGTGGGTGATGGGGAGGGAATAGTTGGGGGGGGGGATGGGTAAGGTAAATATAAGGTAAGTGGTCTGTCTGTCTGTCTGTGTGTGTGTGTGTGGTGTGTTGTGTGTGTGTGTGTGTGTGTGTGTTGTTTGGTATGGTTTTTCCCCCCCCCCCGTGGCGCCAACACCTCAAAAGGAAAATTTTTGGAACCGGGTTGACCAGGGGAAGGTTTTAAAACCCCAAAAGAGATGATCCGATCACGTTTTTTTTTTTTTTTTTTTTAGCGCCTATTACCCAAATTTTGAAAAAAAAAATGGGTTGCGGAAATTTAGGAAAAATATGTGGGTGTAGGGTGATGGGTAATGGGTTGAGGGTGTAGGGTGTGGGGAATGGGGGAGTGAATGGGTGGGGTATGGGAAGGGTGTGGGGGATGGGTAGTGAATGGGGGGGGGGGTGTGGGTTGGGGGTGATGGGTGATGGGTGAGGGAAAAAGGGGGGGGGGTGTGGGGAATGGGTGGGGGAATGGGGTGTGTGGGGGATGGGGAAAGGGTGAGTGAATGGGTGGGGGGGGATTGGTAAAAGGGGGAGTGAATGGGGGGGGGGGGATGGGGGAATGGGTTTATGAATGGGTGGGGGGAATACATACTTTTTTTACATCCATGATTTCAGGAAAGTTAGAAGGGGTATTTGGGGAAATCCGTGTTTGGTGGCGAAGGCCCCCAAAAAAGGGGGTGGGGCCCAAGGCCCACCAACCCAAAGCCCCCCGCAAAACTAGCCAAAAATCCGCCCGGGGGGGCGGCTTTGCGGCTAGTATATATTAATCTATATTATTATAATATATCTATTTTAAAATTATTATATATATATATATATATATTCTAATAATTATTATTAAAATAGTATATATTCCCATCTATATAATATCTATAATTCTTTTATATATAATTTTTATATTTATCTATTTATAAATCTTACTATATAATATCTATCATATATCTTCTATCTATCTTCTATTATCTACTAACTTATTTTATATATATATATAATATATTATAATATATATATATATATTATATATATTTTTTTTATTATATTCATATATTATTCTATAACATATTTTCATCTATATATATATCTTATATTATATAATTCTATTTTTCTATAATTATTATATATCTATATATATATTTTATTATCTATATATCTATATTCTATATATCTATATATCTATTATCATATATTATATCTAAATTATATATATTATATAATTATTAAAATATCTATATAAATACTATATATCTATATAATATATATATACATATAATTATATAAAAATGTTAATTAAAATTTATGATCTATCTATAATAAAATTTAAACGAAAGTGTGTCTGTCTGTTGTCTGTTGTTGTGTGTGTTGTGTGGTTTTGTGTGTGTTGTGTTGTGTGGTTTTAGGTTTTCCCCCCCCCGTGGCGCAACACCCCATATGGCACATTTTTTGGAAACCCGGGGTTCCGGGGAAGGTCATAAGCCCCTTTTGGGATTATTTGATCACTTTTTTGTTTTTGTTTTTTTGTTAACAGCCTATTAGCGATAATTGTGAAAAAAAAGGGTTGCGAGGGAAATTTAGGAAACCTTTTGTAGGGTGATGGGTAAGGGTGAGGAATGGGTGGGGGGATGGGTAAAAGGGTGGGGGGGGTGATGGGTGAGTGATGGGGGGGGGGGTGAGGGGTTGGGGGGGATGGGTGATGGGTGAGGGAATAGGTAGGGGGTAATGGGTAATGGTAAATATAAGTGAAAGTGTGTCTGTCTGTCTGTCTGTCTGTGTGTGTGTGTGTGTGTGTGTGTGTCTGGTATAGGTTCCACCCCCGTGGCGCAATCACCTCCTATGACACATTTTTGGAACGGGTTGACCAGGGGAAGGTTTTAAGCCCAATTATGAGATGATCCGATCACTTTTTTTTTTTCTTTTTTTTAACAGCCTATTAGCGATAATTGTGAAAAAAAAAGTGGGTTGCGAGAATGAGGAAACCTTGATGTAGGGTGATGGGTAATGGTGAGTGAATGGGTGGGGTGATGGGTAATGGGTGTGTGGGTGATGGGTGAGTGAATGGGTGGGGGGTGATGGGTTGGGGGTGATGGGTGATGGGTGAGGGAATAGGTGGGGGGTGATGGGTAATGGTAAATATAAGCCGTAAGTGTGTCTGTCTGTCTATGTGTGTGTGTGTGTGTGTGTGTGTGTGTGTGTGTGTCTGGTATAGGTTCCGCCCCCGTGGCGCAATCACCTCAAATGGCACATTTTTGGAACCGGGTTGACCAGGGGAAGGTTTTAAGCCCAATTATGAGATGATCCGATCACTTTTTTTCTTTTTTTTAGCAGCCTATTAGCGATAATTGTGAAAAAAAAGTGGGTTGCGAGAATTGAGGAAAATATGTACGGTGTAGGGTGATGGGTAATGGATTGAGGATGTAGGGTGATGGGTAATGGGTGAGTGAATGGGTGGGGTGATGGGTAATGGGTGTGGGTGATGGGTGAGTGAATGGGTGGGGGTTGATGGGTTGGGGGTGATGGGTGATGGGTGAGGGAATAGGTGGGGGGTGATGGGTAATGGGTGAGTGAATGGGTGTGTGGTGATGGGTAATGGGTGAATGAATGGGTGGGGGGTGATTGGTAATGGGTGAGTGAATGGGTGGGGGGTGATGGGTAATGGGTGAGTGAATGGGTGGGGGGAATACATACATTTCTACATCCATGATTTCAGGAAAGTTAGAAGGGGCTATCTGGAGAGTCCGTGTTTGGTGGGCCGAAGGCCCACCAAACACAGGTGGTGGGCCGAAGGCCCACCACCAATAGCCCTCCGCAGGAGCTAGCCAAAAAGTCCGCCCGGAGGGCGGCTTTGCGGCTAGAATAATATAAGCGAAAGTGTGTCTGTCTGTCTGTCTGTCTGTGTGTGTGTGTGTGTGTGTGGTATAGGTTCCGCCCCCCGTGGCGCAATCACCTCATATGGCACATTTTTGGAACCGGGTTGACCAGGGGAAGGTCATAAGCCCACTTATGAGATGATTCGATAATTTTTTTTTTTTTTTTTTTTTAGCAGCCTATTAGCGATAATTGTGAAAAAAAAAGTGGGTTGCGATAATTGAGGAAACCTTGATGTAGGGTGATGGGTAATGGGTGAGTGAATGGGTGGGGTGATGGGTAATGGGTGTGGGGTGATGGGTGAGTGAATGGGTGGGGGGTGATGGGTTGGGGGTGATGGGTGATGGTGAGGGAATAGGTGGGGGGTGGTGGGTAATGGTAAATATAAGCGAAAAGTGTGCCTGTCTGTCTGTCTGTCTGTGTGGGTGTGTGTGTGTGTGTGTGTAGTGGTTGTGTGTGTGTGTCTGGTATAGGTTCCGCCCCCCGTGGCGCAATCACCTCATATGGCACATTTTTGGAACCGGGTTGACCAGGGGAAGGTTTCAAGCCCAATTATGAGATGATCCGATAACTTTTTTTTTTTTTAGCAGCCTATTAGCGATAATTGTGAAAAAAAAGTGGGTTGTGAGAATTGAGGAAACCTTGATGTAGGGTGATGGGTAATGGGTGGGGTGATGGGTAATGGGTGTGGGGTGATGGGTGAGTGAATGGGTGGGAGGGTGATGGGTTGGGGGTGATGGCTGATGGGTGAGGGAAAAAGGTGGGGGGTGATGGGAAATTTGGGTGAGTGAATGGGTGTGTGGTGATGGGTAATGGGTGAGTGAATGGGTGGGGGGTGATGGGTAATGGGTGAGTGTGAATGGGTGGGGGGTGGATGGGTAATGGGTGAATGAAATGAGTGGGAGGAATTACATACATTTCTACATCCATGATTTCAGGAAATTTAGAAGGGGCTATCTGGAGAGTCCGTGTTTGGTGGGCCGAAGGCCCACCAAGCACAGGTGGTGGGCCGAAGGCCCACCACCAATAGCCCTCCGCAGGAGCTAGCCAAAAAGTCCGCCCGGTGGGCGGCTTTGCGGCTAGTATATATATATATGTATATTATTATTTTTTTTTTTTGGTGAGGGGTTGGTGGATGGGTTGTGTAAAGTGTTGTATCATATGTAACTTAGCACACACACACACACCACACACAACACACACACACAAAACCCCACACACACACACACCACACACACACACAAAACACACACAAAATTAAAAACAAGATCACCCACCCAGCTATCCCTCCCCTGACCCCACCCCCCTTCACCCTCCCCTCACCTCAACCCCCACCCTCCCTTCACCCCACTCCTCACCCCCACCCCTCACCCCCTTCCCCCCATCCCCCACCCAGTAACACGAATTCCCGAATTACAAAAAATTGGAGACCAGCGCCCTAATACTTTCTATTAGAAACAAGTTTATTAAGGAGTCTGAATGCTTATAGGCCTGATCTTTACATCCATGTACTTATGTGGGAAGGCGTGTGGCCTTGGGGAAGGGGATTGAAAGGGGGGGTTATTAATGTAACTAATTTACCTATAAGTGGCTAAATGTGTGTGTTGTAGGAGGGGGGTATTGCGGTAGTAGTAGTGGTTGTAGTAGTAGTAGTAGTAGTAGTAGTAGTGGTTGTAGTAGTAGTAGTAGTAGTAGTAGTAGTAGTGGTAGTAGTGGTTGTAGTATTGTAGTAGTAATAGTAGTAGTAGTAGTAGTAGTAGTGGTGGTTGTAGTAGTAGTAGTAGTAGTAGTAGTAGTTGTAGTGGTTGTATTAGTAGTAATAGTAGTAGTAGTAGTAGTAGTAGTAGTAGTGGTGGTTGTAGTAGTAGTAATAGTAGTAGTAGTTGTAGTGGTGGTTGTAGTAGTAGTAGTAGTAGTAGTAGTAGTTGTAGTGGTTGTAGTAGTAGTAGAAATAGTGATTCTCGTCTCCTCCGCCTCCTCTTCTTCCTACTCCTCTTCCTCCTCCTTCTTCTCCTCCTCCTCCTTCCACCTAATGTAACAACTGTTAGACACTTAGAGAGAGAGAGAGAGAGAGAGAGAGAGAGAGAGAGAGGAGAGAGAGAGGAGAGAGAGGAGAGAGAGAGGAGAGAGGAGAGAGAGAGAGAGAGAGAGAGAGAGAGAGAGAGAGAGAGACGAAAGTTAGCTCTATTTTGTCAAACTAACTCACTTTTGGGGGATTTGCAGCGAGCTTCCTTTTCCTTGATCACAGGTTTCTTTCTTTATTACTCTCTCTCTCTCTCTCTCTCTCTCTCTCTCTCTCTCTCTCTCTCTCTCTCTCTCTCTCTCTCTCTCTCTCTCTCTCTCTCTCTCTCTCTCTCTCTCTCTCTCTCTCTCTCTCATTCTAAAAGTCACGTTCTTTGTTTACTCTTCTCTCCGCCTTCCTCTCCCTCCTCCCTTTCTCCCTTCCTTCCCCTTTCCTCTAGTTCCCTTCTCACCTCCCTCCCTTCCTATCCACTAATATCCTCTTCCCGTCGCCCCATATTTTTCCCTCCTTCCCTTTCCTTCACTCCATCCCTCTCTCCTTTTCTCCTTCCTTCCTTCTCTCCATTTCCCCATCTATATGCAAGAGTAAACACTGCCCCCCCTTTTTCTCATTTCACCATTCACCTCCTCCTCCTCCTCCATCTTCCTCTCCATCCTCTTCCTTTTCATCTTTCTTCTTGTCTTCTTCATTCACCTTTTCTTCTTACTTTTCATCCCTGTCATGTTGGTATTCTACCCGCCAGGGTGGCGCGGTTGGTAGAGTTACTGGCTAGAGTGTGCAGACTCCCTACGCATTCGGTCAGCGGTTCGAGTCCTCCAAGTTCGTCCTGGTGTGGTGGTGCTTTGTATAGTCAATAACCTAGTAGTCGGTACCTGCAAAGTGTCTAGATAGGATCAAAGTATCTTATCTTATCTTATGTTGGTATTTTTATGATCTTCTTCTTCGCCCCCCCTCCACCTCCTACTCTTCAACCCTTTTTATTTTCATTTTTCCTCCTTCTCTGGTCTTTTGCTGTTTTCCTCCTCCTCCTCCTCCTCTTATATATTTACCCTAAAGAAAGAGGGCAAATGACCCCTTAAGTGTCTCGGGAGATATGGTTTCTTTAAAGTAACTTAAACACGGTTGCTGCAGGGCCTTGTGGCAAACTTAGAGAAAAAAGCGTGTCTCTCTCTCTCTCTCTCTCTCTCTCTCTCTCTCTCTCTCTCTCTCTCTCTCTCTCTCTCTCTCTACTCTCTCTCTTCTCTCTCTCTCTCTCTCTCTCTCTCTCTCCTCTCTCTCTCTCTCTCTCTCTCTCTCTCTCTCTCTCTCTCTCTCTCTCTCTCTCTCTCTCTCTCTCTGTGATACCCGTTAGAAAGGATTAATTTATTTTCATCTATTTCAACTTTAAAAATTCATTTATTTACATCTGCGTCGCTCGTTTTTTCTACATCAATACAAACAAGACCCCCCTCTGCACGCATAGCTGGGTGTTGTGGGGGGCTGTTTAGGAGGACAGGTGAGATAAGCTTTAGGCGTTTACTATTAATTACCTTCATTTTGGTAATGTCAAGGTGGAGATGAGTGAGCCGGAAGATGGTGGAGGTAGGGTAGAGGAGGAGGAAGAGGAGGACATGAAGGAGGAGGAGGAGGAGGAAGCATTAGTCACTGTTACAACGACTGTATGTGTGGTTTTGTTTTGTTTTGTGTGTGTGTGTGTCTTTGTGTGTGTGTGTGCGTGTACGTGTGTGTGTGCGTGTGTGTGTGTGGTCTTAGTTATCTTGCTAATTAAACCTCTTGTCTTATATGCTCTCTCTCTCTCTCTCTCTCTCTCTCTCTCTCTCTCTCTCTCTCTCTCTCTCTCTCTCTCTCTCTCTCTTCTCTCTCTCTCTCTCTCCTTCATTACATTATTATCAAGTACATTAGTATACTCAAAACACACACACACACACACACACACACACACACACACACACACACACACACACACACACACACACACACACACACACATGTTGCTATTTTTTCTTGTTTGCCTTCATTTGCTTATTTGTGTAGCAATAACCACGCTACGGATCTGCAACGATGTGAGGAGAGGGGAAGTGAGGAGAAAAGGGGAGGGAGAGTGAGGGAGAAAAGGAGGAAGTGAGGGAGAAGGGAAGGGAGAGGAAGGGGAACTAAGGAAAAAATGGAGTAAAAATAGGGAACTTAGAGGAAAAGTGGAGGAGATAGAGGGAAAATGAGAGGAGAATGGTAGGGAGAGAGAAAGAAAGGGAAGGTAAAGGGGATGGAGAAAGAGAAAGTGAGAAAAAAATGGAAGAGATAATGAAGAGAAAAAAGAAGGGAAGGAGTGGGAAAATGAGGTAAAAAATAGGCAGGGCGTTAAGAAAGGAAGGCAGAAGGAAACCAAAGGAGAGAGAGAGAAAAGAGGAGGGGAGAGAGGAGGGAGAGGGAGGGAGAGGAGGGGAGGAGAGAGAGAGAGAGAAGAGAGAGAGAAGAGGGAGGAGGAGAGAGGAGAGATAGAGAGAGAGAGTTTGGTATGGCATAGGTTTGCTTTGTGTCGGGTGTTATCGCCACCCCTCGCAGGGCTGCTGGACTTCCTGACAGTGAACATTGACGCTATGATGACAGCTAACCAGTGTGAAAATCAAATCATCATTGGTGACCAAACCAGAATTGCGCGTGACCCCTTCAACACGCGTTTTTGTGTACGATCTGCACAATATTGTCGTTCCCCACCCCCCCTTAGGGTGTCCCTTGACCTTGGGACGGGGTCTCCCCCCCCCACATCTCCAGTTTTTTCCTTTTTACTTGTGGGCACCTCAACCAGTGGCTGTACTTACAAAGATCCATTTGAGGCCCGTGAGGAGATACATTCCCGCAGCTCGGAAGTGGGGGGCTGCCAACTGCGGAGGTCTGGGGTTCCACCCTGGGTAGGAGGGACGGGGGACGTCTGCAGGGCGACATCGACTAGCGGTGGGGCGGCTCCCCGGCTGTCCATGCCAACGGTTCGCTGGGTGCCGAACTCCGTCACAAAACCAAGGATCTGATCAGCCTTGGTTTGGACCTGAGTGCCGCGCGCCTCTGAAGCCAAATCCGCGCTGGCTTGCCTTAAAGAGGCACCCAAACGGCACAAAAACAGACAGAGGCCAGAGGGGCGGCAAAGCGAACAGGCCCACCCGGATGGGCCTCTGAGCAGGGGAAAGTGAACCTAGGGGTCAACTGAAGATTGGTCGGTGGGGTTTAAAGCGTTGGTGGAGCCTTTGAAGGGAAACAACAGGGTGATCGGGGGGAAACACTGTACCTCCCCTTCCGCGGGGAGGGCAGCTAGTCAGACTCCCCCGGATAAGGCAATCTCCGGGCCATGCACTCACACAAAAGATGTGGTCTCTGACCAGGGGAGAACGCCTCCCATCTGCCAAAAATGTCAGGATAAACTAGTGAGAGTGGTGACGAGTGAGGCTATAGTGAAAGCGTTGTTTTTAAATCGGGACAGCAAAAAATCAGTGGGGCCGGATACCGTCAGCCCCTTTCCCCCCTCCGCCATGTGCGAGGAGCTGGCGGCCCAAATTTGCCACATTTTTTCAACCACTGCCTAGAACCAGCGGGTCCCCCAAAAAGCATGGGGTTTGTAGTGGGGCCCCCGGTGCACAAGAAAAACAAGGACTGAGGAAAAAAATCCCGCCCCCGTGTCCCTGCTCCCCGGTGTCAGAAAGGGGTTCTGGAAACTTTTGTGGCTTGAGAGTCACTGGCACCTTGAGAGGCACCACCGTCAACCTAATCATTTGATTCACTGGGCAGGTCAGCCGCAGACCTGCATCTGTTTTATCCACGGAATGGAGCGCAGCCCTGGACCAAGGGGGGCCCATTTCTGTCGTGGCTCTCGACTTTGAGGGGTTTTCGACGAGTGGGGCCCACGCAGCCCTCATCACAAAGTACGCCTGTAGGGGTGGGCAGGGGGCTCCCTTTAACTCTTCAGCGCTACTGAGAGCAAGGAGCTAAAAGTGGTAATTCATGGGGAGGGTCTGAATTTCAGCCCAAACGAGCAGGTGTCCCCCGGGGGAAACTGCCCCGGCCCCGCTCTGGAAATTTTTTAATTAAGATTTTTGAATGAAACCCCAGTCGAGGGCCTATGCCCATATTACCCGACGCAGGCTACGACCTAGGGGAGGAGACTCCCCCTGTGTCCAGAAACACGACGCTGAGCCCCATCTGGTGGGGCAACAAGTGGGAAGTAAAAATCCCTCCTCAAAAAAACAGCTGTCAATGTCTCCCGGCGAGTCGCCTTGCGCTTTATCTACGATGGGAAGACGCTGGAGCCCCCGGACGAGGTGGAAGTGCTGGAGGCACCTACACTGCAGGCTGACTTCAAAAACTACATTGAGCGGCCGCCAGGAGTCTACGGGAGGAGGCATCCCTAGGAGGATGTCATGGTCCTTGACGCAGGGATTGGAAATCCTCTATAAAGGGGCCCGGTTGCTCTTCTATGGAGTCGCGTGCCCTTTGGGGGGGGCGGGCAGCCCAAAAAGCACCTGGCTTCCTTTACAAAGTAAGGATCCGGGGGTGAGGCTCACAGGGACAGCGGTCCGGGGAGGAACCACGCTTCACAGCCTTCAGCACCGCCGAGACGGCGGGCCCCACCCTGATGTAAGGGCATCAGCAGCGGGTGGCATCACCTACACACACTCCGACAGTCCCTACAGCGGGCCCAGGTTTCAACAAGGACCTTTCCGAGCCCCCCCAGAGCTACACAGCCCCGCTGCCCCTTTCTGGCACCACTAGCTCAGTTCATCTGCGTTACGTCGGGTGGTGGAAGCTCCCTTGCCCCCGCAGCCCCGCCTTGGTGGTACAAAAAGTTCAAGAGTTCAAAAAACTTGTGAAACGCATGGCTGCCGAGGTGAAGGCAAGGAGATCACAATTATCAAGAGTTAGGCTTTTAGATAGGGAACACTAATTATGTTTCCTTTAGCCTGTAAATGTTACAATTTTTACGTAATGTGAATAGTAACATACTCTGCTGTATGATGTTTCTGTAACTCGGTATAAATAAAAAAGAAAAAAGAAAAACGAGAGAGAGAGAGAGAGAGAGAGAGAGAGAGAGAGGAGGATATGAGGGGAGAGGAGGAAGGAGAGGATGAGGGGAAAAGGACATTGGCAATGAGATCATAAATAGTTTAGGTCGTAGGCTTACACTGGACAATATTCTCTCTCTCTCGCTCTCTCTCTCTCTCTCTCTCTCTCTCTTGTTTTCAATTTGTCAAGTAAAGCTAAGAAGCATTACCCTTAGTTGAAGTGGTACTAGTAGTAGTAGTAGTAGTAATAGTAGTGGAAGTAGTAGTAGTAGTAGTAGTAGTTTTTTTTTTTTGTAATAGTATTTGTAGTAGTAGTAGTAGTAATAAGTAGTAGCGGTAGTAGAAGTAGTAATAGTAGTAGTGCAGTAGGAGTAGTAGTAATAGTAGTAGTGTACTAGTAGTGGTGCAGTAGTAGTAGTAGTAGTAGTAGTAGTAGTGCAGTAGTAGTAGTGCAGTAGTAGTAGTAGTAGTAGTAATTATAATTACAAATAAGTATAGTAATAGAAAGAACAGTAGTAATGATGATATTAATGATACGTATTTTGTTATCATTATTTGTATCATTATTGCTATCATGACAAACAACAACAGCAACAACAACTTTAACTATTATAACCCCTCCAAAAGCATATATATATATATATATATATATAAATAAACCATGGAAAATTATCTTCCCCCCTCCCCCAACACAGCAGCTGCTGTGTTGGAGGAGAAGGAGAAGGAGAAGGAGGAGGAGAAGGAGGAATACATAGGAATACATAGGAGTAACAGACACCAGGAGACCTATTGGTCCATAATTAGGGTATCTGCTGTACTGCATACTACTAACTATCAACTACATGTAAGAGGAACAGTTGGAAAATGATACCATGTCCCTAACCCGTAAAATGCGGCTATGCCCATTTGGTCACTCACTAAGAAAACGCGAGTATGCCTAATTGGGCGGCCGCCCAATTCAAAAAGGTGGGCAAATTTTTCGGCCGGTGAAATCTGCCAACTCTACTTTACCTGAGAATGAACCAGGGGTCACATATAGGCTCAGTGACCCAGTGACCAGCATGGAAGGTGAGGGTGCTGACAGGTCTCTCCCTATCGAGGGCAGAGAGATTAGAGAGGAAGACCCTTGCAGCCTGTTTTCTGTGAACGAGCTGTACCATGGATTCCATAAACCTCAACGCTCTTCATCTTGCAAGTATAATCATAGAATAACCACAAGACTTAAGCAAAAAAATTTTTTTTTAGCGTTTGCACAAATATATGGCGAATACATTGATACACATTCAAGGTTGTTTAGCGACTATAAGAATTCTGGCAAAAGTTCCGCGTACACAGAGATATTGTCACACAGGTATCCGCAGTTTACGGGCTAAAGAAGATAGCAACATGGAAATTTAGTAGTGAGGAATGATAGGATATGAAATATACTTACTACAACAGTTACTATCATTATCACTACTCGATCCGGGGGACTATAATATGCCTTCGCAGGGCACATCATACCCATTACTACAGTGTGCCGTTTT